>JACXGI010004207.1:0-29489 GCA_016801175.1 Esox masquinongy
GTTTAGAAAAGTGCACATCTCTGTACTCTCATTACGAGCTACTGTATTTTTTGTTGCAAAGAAACTTTTCCCAAGGTCAGCCTGGGATGAGACTCTGAAACAGTCAGAAATGGCTGCCACAAGCTTTACATTTTCCTCTAATAAGTGCCCTTTTCTGCAGCTGCTTATAACATATGGCTAACTGGTTTAATCAGTGTTTCTAGAAATCCTCTTGACTATAACTTGCGTTGAAAAACTAATTTTCTTCCTCCTTTGACCTCCGAAATTACTTTCCATATGCCCCAATGACTTTGCAGAATTGATTAAAATCCAAATGTTGATGGTGTTTACACTGTTACTGTAGGGCCTATAATACCAGGCCCCCAGGTCAATTCAAGGGTATTCTACTTGCCGTTCTGGCTGTACACGTGCACATTCTGAACAGCTGTCTCTGAAGCATGATCCTGATTGGGTCATTTAGCTGTCACTGATGTTCTATAGGGTTTTGTAAGGATTAAATGAAATTGGGGCTGTAACTCAATCCCCAATATTTTTGGGAATGAGAGCTACCTTAAAGCCATAAAACAGTTTGCCAGGTACTAATTATTTTTAGCTTGAAAATCGGCATATACTTCTTTTCTTCCCTGCAACTTTTCACTTGATACTACAGCCCTATCTTTACATTCAATATAGGCTACATGGCAAAATGTGTTCATAAACAACTCTGAAATCATTAAGGAGTCAAACAAAATCATTTTTGATCCCCCAATGATTTTAAATTTTAGTTTTGATTTTTAGTTGTCTAGAATTACTTTTTTTAGTTCAGGGATGTTTTCTTAATGCAAATTACTATTATTAAAGTGAGAGAACAAAATTAGATGTTCTCTCACTTTTTTAATTATCTGGAAGAAAACAAAGGTTTTTAAGTGTAATTACCCTTTTAATAGTGCATCTGGGACATAAAATTGTGTATTTAAGTAAGTATAAAATATGTGAAATATCTGGACTGGTGTTAATGGGTACCATTATGCTTAATACGTACCCTACTCAATAGGTGCCCTACTCGGCCAGGTACGGCAATGTCATTGTTGCGTTGGTAGTTGTTGGGAACATGCAGCATCTGAGTGTTAGTTGTTGTGAGATGTGTTCATGAAAGTTTGTGGCAGAATGTATGAAAATGGAGTGTAGGCTACCTTCAGAGTTTTTTAGGGAGCTTTTCATGGATGGTTGGCGAGCTACTGGTAGCGACCTCTTTGAAAGCCCTGATCTACATTAATTGAAGGCTGTCACCCTGTTAGATAACCTTTTAGTTGTAATAACAGTCATAAACATAAATAGCTGATTAAAGCAATCACCGGCCACACTTCTGTTAATGTTTAATAATGATCATGGATGGAAACTTTTTCAAGAGGGGGTTGTAAACAACACTTAACCCTAGCTGTTACTTATCTGCAGTATACAGGGCATTCCAAACTTTTTGTCTGAACATTACTTCCAACATGCCTCCAGTGTTGTTGAATGGTTACTTGGACAGTTGCTGAGACTGAATTTGTCTGTTGTTGAAAACACGTTCAGATACTGCAAGTTTAGCTAATTTGCTAGCTAGCATTGAAAATGTTTGCACCAAATGGTAAGCTACAATGATACAGGCTGAAAGACTAGGATTTTTTGACTTTCCTGTGCATTTCGTTATAATGTTCATTATTTTTAATAGGGCTGTATGTTTTATACAGTTATTTAAAACAGTTGCTATAGTATACAATTCATGATTTTGAGTTTTTTTAATAATAACATATTCCTGTAGAAAATGTGGCAAATGTGACGTGTACTTTCAGAACTGTTTGGTCAGCTACACAAGAGTTGGCAGCGTAGCTTGTGATTGACTTGTCGGAGATGACTGATGTTGTTGCTAGCAAGTGTACAAGCTAGGGACCTGCCTGAGGTCTAGCTCTGCAACAAGCAGTCATCCACATCTTTCTTGTAGAAATCTTAAAACATAGGTATTAAAATCAGGAGATTGTTATGAAGATTGTTATCGACCCAGAATTTTCATATCGGTGTCCCCCAAGATAAAAAAAATACAGTTTTTTTTATCTCACCACTGCTTGGCACAAGTAGCCTACACAGCTGCTTACACCTCAAACATGTTGATATTGTGTTATTTTAATAATGTACATTATTAAAATAACTATTTGTTATTTTTTAAGGACTCCTTTTCCTGACGGTTAGCAGCAGATCTGTACAACATAGTGAAGTACATATTTGTGATGGACGGATGGACAATGCACAACCATCAGTGTTCACAACCATCAGTGTTCTTTTTGCACAGATCTGAGTCTGTAAAAAGACTCAAACTTTACATCAGTAGTGGGCACGTCTTCGCCAACATCACCCAGTATCAGTGTCCCCGGAGCAACATGTAAACACAAAGAAACAACACAACTTTCCAGTGCATTCAAACAGCTTTTACAAATTATTGTGCTGTGTTTACATATTACACTTTATTTTACATTGTGCTTTCATTAGGCATTATAATATAATTTTCCTGGATTAGCTATTGTTGTATCTTTTGTGAAATGAACTAAGAACCGATCTTCAGTAATAGTTCACTGTACATTTTGTGCTTTTCGAAAATGTACTAAATCATGATCCTCATACTGCAATACGTACCGTACCATGGGATAGATCACAGTCATCATATCAGTAGACATTTCGTGGCTTTACTACCCAGACAATCTGAAGAATTGGCCCAAGCTTGGACGCGCCTCACTCAGTCACTGTGTAGACTGCTTGTACAGTAGCTAAAGGAAAAGCAAGGTACATTGCTGCCACCCCATTTTTATTTTATTTTAAACCTGCTTGCATAGTAAAGGATTGTTGACCTTTAAAAGCTAAGCAGTCCTTGACTACTCAAATCTCTGTGTGTTATTAAAGCATGCATTGTGTTACAGCATTTATTTTCAGATAAGACCTTATAGTTGTTTGTTCATTAAATACTGTTGGTCCCATTAAATGTTTTGGAGTTGTATGTATAAAATTTTCTTTGCAAACTCTATAAATAAAATCACTATTGCACCTCAGTTAGCCATGAATTTCCAAGTTTGAAAGCAAATGGTTTTGATGATCTAAGGCAACTGACAGCACATAACAGTGCGCCATTGTTGGGGGCATGTTTTTGCTTCACAGCACAACTTTCTCATCCAGTGGGCAAAAATAGCAGAATTCATCTTTAAGCTATCTACAGATCCCAGTTAGTAGAAGCAGCTTCAAATCTGTTACTAAATAATTACCTTTAATTACCCCCCAGCCCCAGACACTCTGGATTGTATTTGACCTTTCCTTCTTGCACAGACAGATTTAGGGGATTCTGTAATACAACCAATTATCAGCTTTTTACTCACATGTCGTACCCATGATGCATTGTACTGAGACACAGTTCAGACTGCAACTAAAATAACAGATGGGGTAAATCTGGGGAATCTCATTCAGATAAAAGGTTTTTCTGAGTCCTCTTTGACCCAGAAACCATCATAGTGATGGAAAAAAGTGTGAATTGGTTGTAGGTGGTTCAACCAACCTTAGTTCTTTGTGGAATATATTTTTTTAATTATCTGCCACACTGGGTAGGATGTTGGACAGGGCTGTCTTGTGGTAAGATGGGCGCCTGGATTCTCAATCATGGTTGATGGCTAGATAATGGTCTTGGCGAAGTATGTATTGGTGAATACTTCCTGCTTATCTGAGCAGTGTGATAAGAAGCAGAGCAGCTTAGAAAAATGTGGTTTGGCTGAGACTCCACTCGATCTTCAACTCTCCTGATCTTGCTGACAGGAGAAAGGGTGCAAGAGTATGAGTTTCCAACAGCTGGACAAATTGGATTTCTGTTACATGTTCTCCAAATTATTTAAAAGTGGTGATAGGTACCCAAACCCTTGCCAGTGGGGATAATTCAAAGTGAACTATTGTTCCGAAGATTTCTGTATTCTTTATGGTCTGTGTGAGTCTTTCTTTGTGTTATCTGTTTTACTGCATTCAATCAGAACTACTGCTAAACATCTTTATTGATTTTTGACCAAGGAATGTAGGGCTGAAGCTAACAGACATGCAGCCGAAAGCAATAAGTGAAACAGCCATGTGCTAGTGCTTGGACGATTGCAATGGACCTTGCAATACAGTGTTATCACGATACTTAAATGCCGATACGACATATTGCAATTCTGTATTGTGGATGGTTCGAGGGAATGAACAAACAAATAAACTCAAATGCAGTGCCCCCCATAAGTTTTGAGATGGTAAAGTCCAAAATAGCTTTTTTGCTGTACGCCCATGGCATATGAAAATACGATTTAAAGAGGAATATGAGGCAGTAGAGACTGTCACCTTTTAGTCATGGCCGTTTCAACATTTTTTACCATCTAACATTAAAAGCACTGTCAGAGTTCTAACCCTTATTTCATGCAAACATAAGAATTGAAACAATTCAACTTAATGTAGGAAGCATGAAAGCTAGTATTTTGTCAAATCTCTTAAATGCAAAAACAGCAGTCAGTCTGCAACCCAGTGACCCACATCACCTAACTCTTGATATCATCCTTTCAGATGCTTTGCCAAGCCTTTACTGCAGCCATTAAGAGCTGTTGCTTGTTTTGGTGAGTTCCTAAAGTTGTTTTCCTCTTCAGCAAGTGAAAAGCATGCTCAGTTGTATTGAAATCAGGGGATTGACTTGGAAAGTCTAAAATGTTCCACATTTTTGAACTCTTTGGTTATATTGGCAGTGAGTTACGGGTCATTGTGCTGTAGCACCGTCCAGTGACTCTGGAGGCATTTACTTGGTATGTTGGTAGCCAAGATGATTCTTTACACTTCTGAATTTATTCTGCTGCTGCCGTCTTTCATTACATCATCAATAAAGATGAGCAAGCCTGTTCCAGAGGCAACCATGCATGCCCATGCCATGACACTCCCTCCACCATGCTTCACTGATGAGGTTTTGTGCTTTGGATCATCTGCATTTCCTTTTTGTTCATGCACTTTTGCTTTCCCTTCACCTTTGTGTCACCTTTCCATAAACATCTGTTCCAAAACACTTCTTTTCGGCAAATTATAATCTGGCCATTTTGTTTTTGGGGTTTCAGAGGTTTGCATCTTGTTTCAGAGGTTTGCATCTTGCAGTGGAGCTTTTTGTAATTCTGCAGCCCAAGTGTTCTGGAGGTTATTGGTGATTTCAGTGATGTTTTAGTGTTGTTTATCACAGCTTTGGTCTTTTTTTATTTTTATTTTTTTTAATATTCAACAGCTGTTGTTTTCCTTGTCCGACCTGGTCATTGATGATTGCTGAAGGCAGCAGTGGTTTCAATATACATTTTAAAATGTATATTGTACAGTTAAGCCCAAAAGTATTCATACCCATGCCAAATTTTGAGCTATTGTCCATTTTTATTTGACCAATATGTTTCTTCTGGCTGGAAATGACATAAACAAGTGACAAAACACGGTAAGACATTGTGCTGGAGATACAAATGCATAACGTAACTACTGCTCTTAATTTTTTCCGGAGCTGTATTTCAGTTTTTTTTTTTTTTACAAAAAATGCCATGTCCAACATTATTCATGCCCCTTGAAATTGTTGCAATTTTTTGAGAAAATGCAAGTTTCTATACCATTTACAATGGTCTTGTAATTTCCACCATGAGAGAGCATTCTAATCACCTATAAATTGAGAACAGCTGAACAGCAGTAGTTCTCTAGTCAGTTACTAGTCAACTGCAAGTCATGGCTAAAAACAGAAATAGTTACAAATTATTCATTTGTGTCTCCAGCACAATGTCTTACTGTGTTTTGTCACTTGTTTGTCATTTGCAGCCAGAAGAAACCTATTGGTCAAATAAAAATTCACTATAGCTCAAAATTTGGCATGGGTATGAATATTTTTGGGCTTAACTGTATATATCGCAATCAATTGTGGTTCCCCAATTTGGTATTTGTTTCATTCATCATGTAGACAATCATTATTTCACTAAGTTCTATTAAATAGCCTTAGTGGGGGGGAGAGCAATAACCAGATTACACTGCGCTCCCCGAGTGAGAGAGTTGCATGCAAGAGAGCTTACGTAAACGATGTAGCAGTGTTCAAGTAATTCACATAAGGTGTGTAAAATCCCAATGGGGTAGTAGGACACGTTTAACTAGTGCATGAAAGAGAAAGCGGTGAACAGTTCATTCCAGAGTCGTCTCTCCTGGTCATCAGCTGTTCTGATCAGCTGTTCTGTTCAGCTGTTTAAAAGTATTCAGACAGCCTTTTTTCTAAAATGGATTCAATTTTTTTTTCAGTCTACACACATTACCCCATAATGACAAAGCAAAAAACTGATTGAAGAATTATTTTCAAAAGTATGAAAAAATAAAAACTGGAATATGACATTTACATGAGTCTTCAGACTCTTTGCTATGACACTCGAAATTGAGCTCAGATGCATCCTGTTTCTATTCATCAGCCTTGGGTTGTTGCTGCAAGTTGATTGGAGTCCAACAGGTAAATTCAATTGATTGGACATGCTTTGGAAAGGCACACACCTCTCTGTAAGAGGTCCCACAGATGACAGACAATGTCAGAAAAAAACAAGCCATAAGGTCGAAGGATTTGTCCGTGTAGCTCAGAGACATGATTGTCTCTTCCCCTTAGATCTGGGGAAGTGTACCGAAAAATATCTGCCACATTAAAAGGCCCCAAGAACACAGTGGACTTCATCATTCTTAAATGGAAGAAGTTTGAAACCACCAACGCTCTTCTTAGAGCTGGCCGCCTGGTCAAACTGGGCAATAGGGAGAGAAAGCCTTAGTCAGGGAGATGTATGCCTCCAGAGGGCCTGTGTGGAGATGGGAGACACTTCCAGAAGGACAACCAGCTTTGCAGCTCTGCTCTTATTGATGTCTTTTATTGTTGTAGCCTATCTACTTACAAATAGCTTACTGAGGAGTTGCTTTGTTGTATTGACACAGGATTAGTGGTTTGTATTTTTAAAACAACTACAATGACATCTGAGCAATAAACCTATGTACACAACTGTCTGATGAGTTTCCCAGAGTTTATTAAAATATTCAGGTAATGTCACAAACCAGCGTTGGTCAAAATTGGACAAACTTTCTGCAACTCTTCTTTCCATGTCACTTTTGATTCGCTGCACTCATGTGCAGTAGTGCGTGGCGCGGGCTAGTGATAGGAATCTTTGAAGAAGGTTCCCACATGGAAAACTCATGTAAAACATATGCACATGTATGTAGAGGATTTCTCAACATATATTTACGTACGTGCCCTGAATATGTTCATGAAATATATAACTAGCGCTTCTCACAATATCATAATACAATGCATGTCATATGTTTTAACGTTGAATATTATGTGTTAAAATAATGAAACATATGAATCTGTAGTACTTCAAGCATTTCTCATCAACACATCATGGAATTAACCTTCAAGGCATTATTTTCCAGAGAATCTCCTTGTTAATCTGAGTTTAATTAATTATCGTTGGCAAAATGGGGAGCAAACCAACAAAACCACCAGTCTAGGCCTTATTGCATTACATTAACTACTGTGAAAAAACAATTATCTTTTACAAACAAGAGCTGATTTGTAAATTGTACAGTATGTATTTACCATAATTTCTCTTGAATACATTGTAAATGCAAGTAAAGAAACAACTGGTTCGAGTCAGTCATCTTCATTTAATAATGGCACTGCGTGCTCTCTCCCTCTCAGGCGCTCCACCTCACCGGGGTCTAACTGCCGGCTGGAGCAGAAGGCAGCAGGGCACCTATCTCACACACACCTGTTTTGAGTTAGTAATTATGATGTCTATTTTAAATTTCTAATTTTCACCCGCACCTCATGGGTTATTGTGTCCTTGTCTGTTTGACTGTGTGGTGCTGTTTCTCTTTATTAAATCCAACAAACGTTGTTCTTCGTTCTGTGTTGTTTTATTACTTTAATTTTTGCCTCATCTTTTACACACTCGCGACCCTCACACCTCACAACAGTATCATACAACTGCCATTGTGTCACAATATAATGATAAATGTTTAGTAAATACACCAAAGTTTTGACTTCAGTCACTGTCAAGCAGCTTATGCCTAGCACCTTTTTCAAGTTTCAATATAATGAACCGCTTTGTACTCCAAGTTTACATTTCAAAAAAGACACATGAAAACAATATGCGTACATTTTAACACGCAGTACCATGAATGCCATTCCTCTCTGTAAAAGAACTTCAAAGAAACAACTGGATAACATAAACACATGACAGGGAACAATACAAATATGCAAATATATCAGTTAGATGTAAATGCTAAATGCATATTACCAACTATAATTTTGTCATTTATGTAAATATATTTACATGCATTTAAGACATTAAAACATATTTGAAAATGACCAAAATCGTATTTGTAAATATATGTATGAAATATATGGCCATACATTAGTAATACATATAATACATATTAGTATATGTTTAAAAAAAATAGAGGCACATATAAATATGTTTTCGAAATACGTGTCAATATATAATACTTCCGTGTGGGTTATTTTAGTTCAGTTAGTTCATTGCTTGAGGCATAATTTGCAATATTTTCCTCTTAGTACCCTTATCAGCTCTGATCAATATTTGTCAAGCTGTGAGTATTTCTTTCTCTTTTAATAGTTATCAATAACATTTACCTCATGCCACCCTCATGGTGTCAGAAACGGACACCATGAGGGTGGCATGAGGGCCCGACATCCTCTAGTGAGACCTGTGCTCACAGCCCAGCACCGTGCAGCTCAATTGGCATTTGCCAGAGAACACCAGAATTGGCCGGTCTGCCATTGGCGCCCAGTTCTCTTCACAGATGAGAGCTGGTTCACACTGAGCATGTGACAGATATGAAAGACTGTTGAGACGCCGTGGTGAACGTTATGCTGCCTGCATCATCCAGCATGACGGGTTTGGCGGTGGGTTAGTGATGGTCTGGGGAGGCATATCCTAGGAGGGTTGCACAGACCTCCATATGCTAGCCAATGGTACCTTGACTGCTGTTAGGTACCGGGATGAAATGCTCATCCCATCGTCAGACCTTACATTGATGCAGTGGGCCCTGGATTCCTCCTGGTGCAGGACAATGCCCGGCCTCATGTGGCCAGAGTGTGTAGGCAGTTCCTGGATAACAACGGCATTGATGCCATTGACTGGCCCTTATATTCCCCAGACCTGAATCCAATTGAGAACCTCTGGGATGTTATGTATCGGTGCATCCAACGCTGTTAAGTAGCACCCCAGACTGTCCTGGAGCTCACTTATGCCCTGATGCAGGTCTGGGAGGAGATCCCCTAGGACACCATCCGCCATCTCATCAGGAGCAGGCCCAGACATTGTCTCCTGATGCCCAGACAACGTCCGGGAGTGCATACAGGCATGTGGGGACCATACGCACTGCTGAGTCACATTATGAGTTGCCGTGATGAAATTCACACAAGTTCGAACAGCCTGTGATTTCAATTGTTTGCTTTGATTTTTGATGCGAGTTTGAATCCAGTCCTCAGTCTTTGATGATTTTGGTTTCCATTGACTGTTGTTACGGCATTTTGTACTCAACCAATTACAGTAGAGATTTTGATCTTTCAATATATTTCATTCATCGAGACCCAGTGTGTGATTTAAGTGCTTCCTTAATTTTTTTGAGCAGTGTATATATTTTAAGGAATGGATAAATACACTGATCACCCATAACATTATGACCACCTGGCTAATATTGTGTAGGTCTCCCTTTTGCCACCAAAACAGCCCTGACCTGTCGAGGCATGGACTCTACCAGACCTCTGAAGGTGTGCTGTGGTATCTGGCATCAAAACGTTAGCACCAGATCCTTCAAGTCCTGTAAGTTGTGAGGTGGGGCCTCCATGGATCGGACCTGTTTTGTCCAGCACATCCCCCAGACCCAAGGTTTCCCAGCAGAACATTGCCCGAAGCATCACACTGCCTCTGCTGGCTTGCCTCCTTCCCATAGTGCATCCTTGTGCCATGTGTTCTCCAGGTGAGCGACGCACACACACCCGGCCAGCCATGTGATGTAAAAGAAAACATGATTCATAAGACCAGGCCACCTTCTTCCATTGCCCCGTGGTCCAGTTCTGATGCTCACGTGCCCATTGTAGGCGCTTTCGGCAGTGGACAGGGGTCAGCATTGGCACCCTGACTGGTCTGCGGCTATGCAGCCCCATACGCATAGCCGCATCGCACATACTGCGATGCACTGTGTGTTCTGACACCTTTCTATCAGTGCCAGCATTAACCTTTTCAGCAATTTGAGCTATACTAGCTCATCTGTTAGATCCGACCACACGGGCCAGCCTTCACTCCCCATCTGCATCAATGAGTCTTGGTCGCCCATGACCCTGTCGCCGGTTCACCACTTTTGTTTCCTTGGACCACTTTTGATAGGTACTGACCACTGCAGACCGGTAACACCCCACAAGGGCTGCAGTTTTGGAGATGCTCTGACCCAGTCGTCATCACAATTTGGCCCAGTCGTCATCACAATTTGGCCTTTGTCAAAGTCGCTCAGATCCTTATGCTTGCCCATTTTTCCTGCTTGTAACACATCAACTTTGAGGACAGAATGTTCACTTGCTGCCTAATATAGCCCACCCACTGATAGGTGCCATGATAACGAGATTATCAGTGTTATTCACTTCACCTGTCAGTGGTCATAATGTTATGGCTGATCGGTGTATTTTCTAATGGAGTTGACTTGGCTTTGATTAGCTAACTACAATTTTTAAGGCTGTGTGTGTGTGGATTTGCATGTTCAGGAAATAGCCTGCAACTGTAGGTTACGCACTAATTTAATCGTATTGTAAAAGCCTTTTCTCAGTTGTATAGTCTACATTATCTCTCTTATTATTGTATCTTTAAGAACGTAATTTCCAATGCCAACGGATTTTAGCAAAACAATAATGACTGCGGTAGCGATGGGTCTTCCGGCAAACAAAGATTTTTTGGAACTGTTCTTTGGTAAACCAAATTACATCTGTGACAGTCCCAAAGCTGCGGGAAGTGGGGTTGTTGCAGCGCCCCCTGTTGTAGCCAGTCAGCACCCTCTGACCAGAGACTAGACGTCAACTATTTTCTAATTAATATATTAAAACTGTTTTGTCACAACTTTTTTCGTCTGGTAGTTGGTCATTCAACCAACTGCCAATCTCATGTTTTTCATTTTCCTTCCCAGCCCTAGTTTATCCTTAAGAATAAACACTATTCTTAGATGTCCTGGTTAGCAGTGGAAGCATACACTTGGCAGGAACGCCAGAAAGTCACTTGATTCTTTGCACCTCCCCCTTTCCACTCGCCTTCCATGGAAGGCTTTAGCTGGGAGAGTGGGTGTCTTCTCGCAAGGCTTCACAAAGGCAAGGTGGGAGCCTTTTTTAAATTGGGAATCACTAGTCTGGTGAAGTAGAGGGCATTGCAGCTACAGATGAAAAATAAAACTGTCTTTTTGTCTTTATTATTTATTGATGGGCATTAAGAGTACTGAATATGTAACTACTTGGTGATATGAAACCATGGACTGCAAATTACATTGCAGTCTCTTTGAAGGATGAAGTGACTGTTTCTCCCAAACAATATAAGCCGATTCAGAGAATGTTCAACTTGGATGTAGAGACTATATTAAAGACAATCTGACTTCGTGTGGGTAATAAGCCATTAAGACAGTGGCTAGGGTTCCTTACCAATTTTTGTAAATACAATAGGCCATGATTGGATAACCAGGCTTGTTCCTTGCTGGGATTGAAAAGGCCTTAACCATAAATGTACGTGTTCTGTGTTTTATTTTTGGATAGATGGAGACAAGCGCATCAAGGTGTCCCAGCCCGTAGTGGAGATGGACGGAGATGAGATGACCAGGATCATCTGGGAGTTCATCAAAGAGAAGGTTGGGCTCTGGAGACTGCCTGGAAGTGGGGGAGGGGGACTACATTGGTTTCAGTCTGTCGGCCTCAGGGGAGGACAGGCTCGCTCTCTGACTAGTCTATTTTTACACATCTGACTGACATACACATTGGGAGGGAGGGTGAGAAAGGAGTGAGTGAGTGAGTGAGAGTGTGTATGTGTCTGAGTGCACAGAGATTATGTCTGAGTGATCTGGGGGAGGGGTTTTTGTAAGGTTTCTCTCATTCTCACTGTCTGCTTGCCTCCAGAGAAAGCAGATGGTGTTTTGTTGGCTCAGCCTTCATGGAGTCATGGGAGAAAAATTCAGTTTTGTGACAATAAACATCATGTTTAATATGTTGGCCTATTGTCCCTTCTAAAAACAATGATATCACACCATGCTTGAATGAAGATTATTACCTATCATTAGAAGTCAGGCTATTTGTCATATTCGTTCATTGTATCGGTTTATAGAGGTTGTTTTCAATATTGAGCTTTTGTACTGGTCTGTTATTATTTTTTCTCTTACATGCTTATAACTATGAACTGAAAGGAGTTATTGGGACAAAATCTATTTCATATTGCAGAAAAAAACAATACTCAATGTAGTGTTACAGAAATTGTGTTGACATTATAGTATATTCACTTTTGCTCAATTTATGAAAGGAGCCAATATATTTCTTTGATTTCCTAATTTAGTTGAGTATCTATACCGAAGGTCTTAAATCCTAGACATCCTAGTACAGTTTCTGTAGTCGTCTAGTCTCCAGCATACTTGAGGTTAACGTTTTTGTGAAGCATCTTGCAGCTTGTCAGTTTCCTTGACAATGTACAGAACATGTAGAGCAGAACAATGGAAAAACAGAATTAGCTCTGATTCCTCTGTTACTCTTCTCCTGTAGCTGATCCTGTCCAATGTGGATGTGGAGCTGAAGTACTACGACCTGGGTCTGCCATACCGTGACCAAACTAATGATCAGGTCACCATCGACTCAGCCCTGGCTACCCAGAAGTACCATGTAGCTGTTAAATGTGCCACCATCACTCCAGATGAAGCCAGAGTAGAAGGTATTTCAATACCTTCAGCAGTATTGTGTTTTTTTTCCGCGGGGGAACCTAAATCCTAAGCCTTCTTATGGGTCATTTGGCTACAGTTTAAGTGTTGCTGTATGGCTGTAGTTGTAAGAGCTCTGTTTTTTTAATCAGAGTTCAAACTGAAGAAGATGTGGAAGAGCCCGAACGGAACCATCAGGAACATCCTGGGCGGCACAGTCTTCCGTGAGCCCATCATCTGCAAGAACATTCCCAGGCTTGTTCCAGGTTGGACGCAGCCCATCACAATCGGCAGACACGCTTTTGGTGATCAGGTCTGTTTCTTCTCAGTTAGAGATGCTAGCTGTTGAAATCATTCTTTTTGTTTCTTTTATCTTCAATATGTGATAAAGAATGAAGTATTGTTTTACAGTATAGAGCAACAGACTTCGTTGTCAACCAACCAGGCACATTCAAGATGGTCTTCTCCCCCACTGATGGGAGCAAAGGCCAGGAGTGGGAGGTCTACAACTTCCCCGGTGGTGGCTGTGGAATGGGAATGTACAACACAGATGAAGTGAGTTCCGCGGTGCATTCACCACTTAAAGAGAGTTTACAAACCTATCTTTAATTTTTTTTTCATTAGTCTGCTGATATTACAAATCTCAAATGGTACACATGACAGCAGTTTTTTAGCACTTTCAGTGTAAAGCAAAACCTATTCTTGATTATTGTCCTGAATAGTTTTTTAATCTCTTAAATATTGTTTTATTATTTTGCTCCATGTTTTGTTCTTCATAAGATTCTATCTGTAGTGCAGGGATTGAGTTCACCTTCTGTAAACATGCCTTACCATTGTTTGTTTACTATCAAGAACAGGAGTCAGTTTGACTTTACAACATCAGAGGTGACGTGGTGGACTTTCAACTTGTCGAGTGGAACTAGAAGTGTGAAGTGGGGACAATCAGGGGTTAACAGCCAGAAGGTTGCTAACCCTTGTATTGCAGTTTATATGACCTACACTAGTGGTAGCTTATGTACACTTTCTATTCCCCCAGTCTATTTCAGGCTTCGCACACAGCTGCTTTCAGTATGCCATTGGAAAGAAGTGGCCTCTATACCTGAGCACCAAGAACACCATTCTCAAAGCCTATGATGGCAGATTCAAGGACATCTTTGAGGAAATCTTTCAGGCGTTAGTATTTGTCTCTTTCTGGTTTCTTTAGCCTTACACCGGAATTAGGGGGTCAAATATTGTTCATGTTTCCTTCTGGTAAATCTGCACTGCACCCACACTACTGTATTGTTTGTTACCATAGGAACTATAAGCCAGAGTTTGACAAGCTGAAGATCTGGTATGAGCACAGGCTCATTGATGACATGGTTGCCCAGGTGTTGAAGTCTGATGGCGCCTTTGTGTGGGCCTGCAAGAACTACGATGGGGACGTCCAGTCTGACATCCTGGCTCAGGGTGAGGGATTAGGACATCTACACCGTTGAAATGACATCAGTTATGAGAGTTCTTCGGTGCCGGGATGAAAGTAATCCTGTAACGTGTTAGACTATGGGTGGCTAACGTACTGTATGGATTCTCTACAGGTTTTGGCTCTTTGGGCCTGATGACGTCGGTGCTGGTGTGTCCCGATGGGAAGACCATTGAGGCCGAGGCTGCGCACGGCACAGTGACTAGACACTACCGTGAGCACCAGAAGGTTAGACACATCCTCCATTTCAACCCTAGAGCTATATTTAAAGAAATATAAATCCTTCTGCACGATGCAGGTCAAGGAGTGAAATTAGTGGCCCAGGATGAATGTTGGCCTGCCTGTTTTGATTTGTGCATGAACAGGGCCATCTTGTGGTGGTTAATATAATGGCTGAATCATTTCACTGGATGGAGAATGAAAACCATAAATATCCATCGGCAGATGATTGGAGTCATGTTTTACACTATCAGTATCTGTATTTCCAGTGTTAAAACACAACCGCTCTGCGTCCACCAGGGAAACCCAACTAGCACCAACCCCATTGCCAGCATCTTTGCTTGGACCAGAGGGCTTGAGCATCGGGGTAAACTTGATGGCAACCCCGACCTGATCAAGTAAGAAATTAATTTAGCTTCATTCAGTTTCTTTTAAACCTACAGTATATTTCCGGTGGATTTGTTAATTTACAGATTGCCATGTTTGATGCTAACTGAACATAGCCCCCACAAACTATGCAGGGAATACATTTTCTGTCATACAAACAGCAGTTGTTCTGAATTTGTCCTATTCAGTTACTGTTCATAGTCAAGTGAGTGTCTTTATGTGCACTGGCCAATTGTTCTGGCTATTACTAACTGTTCTGATGCTAATCTGCAGGTTTGCTCTGACTCTGGAGAGGGTGTGCGTAGAGACTGTTGAGAGTGGTGTCATGACTAAGGACCTTGCCGGCTGTATTCATGGACTTTCTAAGTGAGCTCATTGCTATTGAATAGATCAAATTATTGCTTTAATGTTTATTATTGCAAATATAATTTGGTGTGATAATTTGGTGCAGCATTTTTGCCATGTTATGTAAGTGACTGTAAAGGTTGAATAACTTCTGTTTTGTCCTGTAACTGCAGGTGCAAGCTAAATGAGCACTATGTCAACACTGAAGACTTTCTGGATGCCATCAAGAAAAACCTAGACAAAGCTTTGGGCAAGTGAAGGACTTAAAGTACAAGTACAGCTAGCTTGTTGTCATTCAGTTTTTTACCTCATTTTTAACTTAGGTCAAGAAAACCACATGCAAATTGTCTGTAGGAAGAATAAATATGTAGGGAATTAGCTATGTAGTATGCCAGGTTTGGTAATTCTATAATGGAGAGCTGTCCTTCACCCTTCTATCCTCATGTCTCCAAGGTTCTATTTTTGTAATGTGAAGTACTGTATTCAGATACTGTATTATACCTTGGAAGAATCAACTTGAAGGCCATGTCAATATTTGCTAATAAATCTTCCTTGTTTGAACCAGTGTTTTTATGTTTTCTCCATTGTCATGTTGTAAGATAAAAGGAGCACACTGATTTAAAGGTAAATAAATTTATTATTTTACAGTATTGTCTGGTACACAACATTTTACATTTCTATCAACAGCATATTTCCACATCAATGTGTAACACAGAAAGCCATTCAAGTTCCAGATCTTATGTTTTCCCCATTTCATCACTGTAGCTAGATGCCCCCCCCCACCCCCACAGACAAAAATGAGCATTTTGTATATTAAACACACTATAACAACATTGTGTATGGATACCTAGTTTGCAGGTAATATGTTTGTAAAGCTAAGCACAGGGAAACAATATATAGTGAATTTCCCCAAATCATTTTCTGCTGGGTTTGTGGCCCTGTCACATGTTGGGAGGTTGTCGTTCATCACTTCAGACCAGTGTACAGCATGATGGATGGCACACACCTGGAGACACACAGGGGCACTTAATATTTCTGTCTAAAGTTTTTAGGACAGTTCCTGTTGAGATACATCCATGAAAACTAAAACCGCTGTGAGTATGCAGGAGCTGCGTTTGCTTTTGAGAAATGTTTCAGTCTATGAAGGCTTGCATGCTGCATAAATTGTGAAGTATCCTGAAAAGGAAACTGCAGTAGTGTGTTCTTTATTGTAATCTTTTGGAGAAATCTACCAGGGGGAGGAAAACGCCCAACATGTAATTACATTAAGTCTGCAATGTGAAATTGAATGTCCCAGCTCAACTAAGCAGAGAGAGGGTGCCACTAAACTTCTGTTTAAGTGTTTGGAAAAATGGCTAAATATTGGTCAGATTCTTTGGTACCAGGGATCAGTAACAAAAATAATGTCTGCCAACGCAGGAACACCAAATCAAGCTTGTCCCATGGGGCCACAAAGTGATGACATAAGCAGAACCAGCTGACTCAGGAGTGTGAATGGGCAAATTATTTTTTGTGCAATTAAAATACAACAAAAAATAAACTGATTTTCCTGCTATATAAACTGGTTTAGAAACCTAGAACTGTATTTGAAACTACTCACAGTATAATTTTTTTACGGAAATAAAACAAGAAAAATTACTTGGTAACCAAACGTTAAGAGAACTGCTTGAACAGTATCAGCTTTGGTAAGTGACATAAACAGGACATTAATTTGACTGGCATGTATTCTTTGCTTTACTTGGTTGGTAATCACAGCAATAACACTCAGCCATATTTTGATGTACCTGCAAACACTTGTCGGGAATTGTAAATGTGAAAGTTAATTTCATGATCATGTCTGTACTATATGTTTGTTTTCCTACAGTGTGTGCTTCCAGAGTGAGGCCACCTCTGGGAATGGATGTTGAGTATGACTCTCCCAGAGGTTTAGAATAGATGTATTTTCAGATATGACCCCCTTTTCACATGAACACCACATTTATCAATCACAATGTTGTGGCAGCTAGAGGTGAAGTCTCGCTTCAGTACAAAACAGAAGGGCCGATGAGAAATCTACAATCCCAAATGACCCGTCTCTGACTGCTGAAGAATTTCAGAGCAAGAGAACTGAGATTCCAGTGCATACAAATGGGCAGATTCCACCACATTAAATCATGCCGTTAAAGAGAGTAAAAGCTCATTGCAGGACCTTCAGCTGCAAGTGGCACTAACTCCCATTTAGTTTACACTTCTACTCCATGTGGGCTCTTTTTTAATCATTCATGCAGTGTTGTAACTCCCTGCACCCTTGGAGTAGCTGCTATAATACTCCATTTCAGACAGTTTAGCGATGTCTGGTGTGTTGTTACTGGCCAGGTTTTCTCGTTCACTGAATTCAAAGTTCTCTTCATCGTAGTCCTCCTGGCCCTCTATGTCAGGGGGTGCTTCTGAGGAAGGAAATGAACAGACACACACACACACACATGAGCCCATCCTGTCCTTACACACACACACACACACACACACACACAGCTCCTCCCAGTTTCAGAGCACAGTTCAGTCCTCTCCTCTGCCTCCCTATCACTCCCTACTGATAGAGACAGGCATGTCTAATCCAATCACTTCTATATTTACAAAACAGAGGGAGGGGAAGCGCAGAGAAGCACCTTAACACTTGACCACTAGATTATAGTAAATGGTGAGTCAAAGTCCCTTGTGGGCAGACTCAGTTAGTGACTACAGAACGCGACAGAGCCCAGTGAAATGACCTACGTCTCTGAGACATTAGCATTCCGTATCAAGAAACCAAAAAAATCACGGAACCGTATTCGTTCATTCAAGACCAAATCACAGCTGCTCTGAGGTACAGCAATGACATGAGGTTCAAACCCGCTAGATGGTAACAGTTAATACTACGCTACTAATGTTAGTCACCTTGTCCGTCTGGCGAAGCGTCCAGTATGCCATGTTTGACCTTCATGTGTCGGCTCAAATTGCCCTTCAGGTTGAACTTGCTGGAGCAGTAAGGACACTTGAAGGGCTTGCTGCCGGCGTGGAGGTGCATGTGCCCCAGCAGGTTGTACATTCTGTTGAAAGACTTGCCACACACCTGGAACACAGAAGAACAACCCTCAACACTCTGGGAACTGCAGGACAGCGGAACCCAACCCACGCTGAGGGCATCTCCTCTTACCTTGCACTTGAAAGGCTTGACGGGCAGGTGTACGATCATGTGCGTTTTGAGGGTTTGCTTCTGGACGAAGGTCTTGAAGCAGACGTGACACTGAAAGGGCCTAATGCTGGCGTGGATCAGCATGTGCCTTTTGAGGTTGGCAGAGAGGGTGAACTCCCGGGCACACACGTCACATTTGAATTCCTTCATACCCTGGAAAAACAGAGGGGGTTGGAAATTTCATTTATTTCCTTGTGGGTGAACATCAAGCTATGGCTTCACAGACACAATGACATTAACAGAGGTGGGTTGTTATTATGGACAAACATACAGAAACACCAACCATGGGTCAGTACAGGGCTGCAAGTAACTGCTGGAGGGTAGATGTGAAATCCTTGCATATTGGGCGCAACTTAACACATGTTAGCTCCAAGTGTTGGCTCTGCGAGCAGGTCCCACTCACAATGAGGAGGTGATAATGGACGTCATGTTAAAAAAAAATCACGTTGATGAACATTTAAAATCAAATGTAATTGTTTGTGCCATAAGTAGTTAAAACCTCTGTCCTGTAGCTAAAAGTTTGCAATAACAAACTACCCAAACCAGTAAGGTGAAAAATCTGTCACTCTCTCCTTGAGCAAAGCATAATTGCTCCTGCAAGAAAGGGATAAGAGTATCTGCTAAATTACTAAAATATTAAAGATAAAGTGAGCACCAATATTTCAGTAATGACTGTTAATGTGACAGTGATGACTCAGAGCATGGCTCTCTGTCTGGGATGTGTCATGCAGGAGGGAGAGATCACACAGGCGCTAGACTCTAGGATCAGACATAAAGAAGGTATGTGTTGCTTTGACACACCTCACGGCATAAATCACATGAAGGAAGAGGTCAGACCAGACACAATGGATGCTGCTTTGAAGGCTATGTTTACATTACAACTGGTTTGTGCAAAAGGAACCACAGCCTTTATGTTTTGATGCATCTCTGAGTTAGCCAAACCCTGTCTGTGTCTGCTTGTTTATTAAGTTCACTGTGAATGTATAGGAACAGTGTATACAAGACACTGTGCACCTTATTGCACAAGGCATTTGATTAATTAGAAGCAAAAGCTCTATGATCTACCAGTAATGCTGCTCTGACCTCTGGGTGACCCCTCTGACAGGCCGGCCTACTCTGGCTCTGTGACCGCGGCGGGAACCCCGAGCACGGAGAGGTGGAACACAGAGTCACACATGGAAGGTCACGGTCAGGGAGGTTTCAGTACCTGGTCGGCGAGGGCCTGCGGGGTCAGTACCTTGTGAGTGAGGGCATGCTGCTTGAGGTGGTGGATCTGGACAAACTCCATGCCACACTCGGGGCAGACGTAGGGCCTTACGTTCTGGTGCTTCATGAGGTGGTTCTGCAGCTGGCTGCGGTACGCGAAGGACTTGTTGCACTCGGTGCACTGGTAGGTGGTGGGGCCCTGGTGGCTGGTCTGGTGGCGCTTCAGGTGGGCGTAGGTGGGGAACTCCATGCCGCACTGGGAGCACACGTGACAGTGGCCGTTCTCGTGCTTGCTCTCGTGCGACCGGAGCTCGCTGGGGTAGGCGAAGCCTCGGCCGCAGAAGCGACAGCTGTAGGGCTTGACGTCCGAGTGCTGCAACATGTGCCTCTTCAGGTGGCTGGTCTGCGTGAAGGCCTTTTTACAGACGGTGCACTTGTGGGGCCGCGTGCCCTGGTGAGTGAGCAGGTGGGTCTGGAGGTGGCTGGGCTGCTTGAACAGCTTGCCGCAGTGCAGGCACTCGTGGGGCTTGATGCCGTTGTGGCCCAGGATGTGCGTGACCAGGTTGTACTTGGAGGTGTAGGACTTCTCGCACATGCGGCACTTCCACCTCTTCAGGCCCTCTCCCACGTCCACGCAGTAGGACTCATCTATCTGCACGTTGATATCCAGCCGGTCGATCTGCATGCGCCTGGCTATCCCCTCGGCGTCCGCGGCCCACAACATGCCCTGGCTGCTGTCGTCGTACTCCCCGGCGGCCGGGTCAGCAGACTCGTAGGCCACCTCGCTGGACTCAAAGTAACGGTTCACGACGGGACTGGTACCATCGGACCTGTTTCCTCCGGTCTTAAGGTTCAACACTCCGTCCTCCTCGGCTAGCTCCTCTTCTTGCCTCTCTCCTCCTCTCTCACTCCTCTCCTCTGTGCCCTGGTCTGGACGCGTGCCTGCCTGGGCCTGACTGGACGTCTCCCTCACACACACCGGGCAGTTAGCACAGCTCTGCTCCTCTTTCAGGTGCCCCCTGTGAGTGGCTGGCTCCTCTGTCTTGCCTGGGCTGCTGTGGCTCTTCGCCATGTGGATGCAGGATGGAGGGGTGTCAGTCTCTGTCCGCTCCCCTTTCACCTGAGCCTGTACGCTGGGGACTCTGTGAGGGGGCTCCCCTGGCACACCTCCTTCACTCCTGGGCCTCCTGGTCCTTCCTCTGGGACCTGGGCGCCTCCTCTCACTGCCGTGGGGCTCCGTCTGCCCGGCGGGCTCAGCCAGGTAGTCTCCGTTGGCTCCGATCAGCTGGTCAGCGTACTCATACTCCACGCCCTCTGGAGGTGGAGGGGTCCGGCCGTGCTCCCTGGGCTCACCCATGTAGAAACCGTTGGGGGCGATGGTGGCTCCGAAGATCTCGTTCTGGGAGATGAGGCCCAGGACAGCAGCCTGGGCCAGAGACAGCACCACCACAGGGTCTGTCTGTGTGCCTGCGTCCACCTGGCCCTCCATCACCTTGGGGTAGCACCGCACCAGACGGCCACTATCCTCCTGACGACAACAAACACACAGCCCTGGTCAGGTGAGCACATGAGACTCGCTCTGTCAGATGAAAATCAATGAAAAACAACAACTGTAACACTGAGCTCTGTGAGACTGCTTTCTAATGTACTGCCATCAATTCGATTTGTCCTGTTGAACGCAAACTTTCCTGCAACGAAAGAAATGTAAAACTTCTAGTGGATTTAAGGTACTAACGCTAAAAGTTTTCATTTCCAATGAAAAACATCCAACTTGATATTCCCGAAAATATATCGACCCCTACAAAATGTACATTCTTTATAATACACATAATAATTCAGATCTCTAGTTGCTGCAGGATTATTTTCCAGCAGTAGCAAAACTGGCTCAGATGAAGATCCTTCACGTGTAAGACACACTGCTTACACCAGGACCGACCAACAGATCTCTCAAAGTGATAGGGATTCCTGAGAAATCAATGTTGTGTGTGTGGTGGGAATATTGATTAAGTATAGTCCTTAAGATCCCTGAAGTGGTCTGAAACGTTTCTTATGCAACTGTCCTTTCATACAACTCTTACGTTCCAAAATTCTATTCCAGACAGTGACAACCAGCTGAAGACAGGCTGCAGCGTTGTGACAATGCCTTGCTTATTTGCTCTGATTCCAGCAGGGAACGTTAGATAAAGGGGATAAGGCAGATATGTGCCTGAGCCCCACTTCCTTCCTTTACAGCCTTTAAAATAATAAGGAACACAAATGGGATGGAGGTCCAACCAGGAAGTGGACTTCCGTGCCCTGTCCAGAGAGCTTCCTGTGGAGACCTGAGTGGCCCTAGCCAGAAAGACCATGCTGGCCTCTTCATCACTGATCTGGAGGCTGGGGAGGATACCAATCCCATTGATGAGGGGCAGGCTAACGGTGCTCACACAAGGCTAACACCTACCCCATGATCTCCTCTCACAGTTCACCAAGCTACCGCAGGGCTTCTTAACGAGGTGATGTATGAAACACTCAGTTAAAACCATGACAGAAGTATAACTTCATTTTAGTATTTCAATTATTCGTATGAGTATGTGTAACAGTATGCAGTAATAGACTAGAGATATCTGTAAAGGCTAAACCTATTGGAACTGGAGAAAAGCTTCGTTCTTCTATTACCAAGCCTCAGCTTCCTGAGAGTTTCCCAGTGTGCTGTGATACTTTCTGGTCCTACCTACAAACCTGGCGTGATGAAGGGAAAGACCTTGGTTCCTTTATGCACCTTAGTCTAGGACAAAACCTACCACAGATCATGAGCTGCTACTTCTCATAACACAATACTGAGCAAAGAGACAGAGAGGAGATGTAGAAAGAGGAAAGGGGAGGGAGGGACAGAGGGAACGGTGGGGGTAGACCTGGATGCCCTGATAACCACGTCATTTATAATTACTGCTTTTAAAGTAGTCAGACAGAGACAGACTGTGTGTTTGTGAGAGAGGAACACAGAGTGAGTGAGGTGTGGATGTGTGTGTGTGTGTGTGTGTGTGTCTGTCACTGAAAGAGAAAGAGAGGGAGAAAGAGAAGGAGATGTGGGCGGGGGGAGGAGTGGAGTGAGGGAGGGAGGGTGAGCAATGAGATGGAGGGGCTGAAAGATAAAGAAAGAGGAGGGGAGGGAGGGGAGAGATTGAGTGAGCATGTGAGAGAGAAGGGGAGAAAGGAAAAGAAGAGGGAGGGGTGTGGGGGGGAGTGAGAAAGACAGAGTGAGTGTGAGAGAGAAAGACAGAAAGGAGGGGAGGTAGAGAGGGGGAAGGAAGGAGAAAAACACGACAAAATGAAAGGCAGGCACAATGAAAGACAAATGACAGAGGGACAGAAAGGCAACATAGTAATTGCAGGAGTCCATACTTATACATTAGAAGTTGCATGTGAAAGAAGGTTTAAGACAAAACGTCAAAGAATCACACCAAAATGAATAATAGCCTAGTAGAGGTGTCACAGACAGACCAACAGCCAGAACAACAGTTAGTAAGTAGTCTACTCTTATCTGTGAAAGATGTTCTTGCTGTAGTTCTCTATGGAGGCAGAAAAGTAATCTCCGTTGACTTACACACACAGAGAGAGACAGCGTAACCACTTCTAAAACAACATACAACTGCCCTACCATCTGAACCAGCACTGTAATCGCATTCTCAGCCGAGGCGAGACAACTCACCACATTGTTCCTGGTGTGATGTTTGAGGTGTTTCAGGGATCTCATCCTTCAGGAGAACTGAGTGGAGTAAAAAAATCCAGCTCCTATTTATATCTGAAGGAGAGTGGGGCGGTCCCCCGACTCATCCTCCTCCTACTGTTGCTGTTATCAGAACTGACTGTGCCTGCCACCCCCCCACCCCACCCCCCAGCACACACACACGCACACACACACACACGCACACACACGCACACACACGCACACGCGCACGCACACACACACACACACACACACACACACACTATCACCCCATTTCTTTCTTTCTCTCTCCCTCCCTTCCTTCCTCCCATCTCACTTCTCTTTATCTTTCTCCCCTCTCCTTTTTCTCTCTCTAGTTTCTTTCTCAGTCAGACACCGTCTCTCTCTCTCTCTCTCTCTCTCCCTCTCTTAAACACACACACAAACACAGAAACAAACACACACACAGACTGAGCACACGCATTTTATCTTTCTTTCTCAGCACACACAATTCAGCATGACCCTTCAACACACATTTCTCTAAGGCACACAAACACAAGCTCTAGCTTATCTTCTCTTTATCACAGTCATAGTTTGCATTTCCTTTTGCAAGCATACTCAAACACACAAATAATTATAAAATCGAATCTGTAGTTCCTCTGTGAGTGCGCACGTACACAGACGGACAGACAGACACAGTGTATGGGTGGAGGTGTGTCTGTCAGTATCTACCAGTCAGAGAGAGATAGTGTCTGAGATATGCTAAAAGAGAACATGTGGTTTATTAGCTTTACTCATTAAATTAAATTCATTAAAAGTGAGAGGTTGAAGTGTACCATGTCTAAAATTCTGTAGAAAAATGACTGACAAAAGAAAGAGAATGAGAAAGAAAGGAGAGAAAAGCAGTTAGGAAAGAGAGGGAGGGAGTGAGACAGACGTGGGGGAGAGAGAATAAGGAAGAAAGCAGGAGGGGGAGTGAGGCAGAGGGGGTGGGGGGGACAGAGACCGAAAGAAAAAGAGAGAGGAAAGAGAGATGGGGGAGGGGGAGGGAAGAACAGAATGCAGCAAAAAAGGAGAAAGAGGGGAAAGGAGAGACTGGGGGAGGGAGAGCAGAAGCATAAGAAAGGATGTGGTAAAAGAAAGAGAAAGAAAGAGAAAGAATAAAAGAGAAAAGAAAGGGGGGCGCTTGCGAGGGGGTGGGGATGGGGAAGGGAGACAGAGAGAGGGAGGGGTGAAAGAAAATGCAGTGAAAAAGGGAGAAGGGGAGGGAGGGCTAGAGGAAAGAAGGAGAGAGAAAAGAAGAAAAAAAGGGGGGATGGTGGAGTGTGAAAATAAAAAGAAGAGTCCATCAGCAAGAGAGGGGGAGAGCAGAATGGGGGGGGGGAAGTGGAGAGAGAGGAAAGGAGATAGAGGGAGGGAGAGAGATTGAGGAAAGGAAAAACAGCAAGGGAAGACATTAACTATTGAACTTCCAGATTTCTTTCAGGCTGTGTTCAGAAACAGTGCGGCAAAGTACCTGCGGGCTGAGCACTGTGTGTGTGTGTGTGTGTGTGTGTGTCTAGGTAGACAGTGGTGCTGCTGATCTTGGTAATGAGACAGTTACACTATTATGACCGTGCTTCTTTAACTCAAAAATCAACAGATCAATATCCCTGACAGAGTTCTACTGTCACAACACACACACACACACACACACACACACACACATACACACAGCACACACACAGCCTATATGAACACATGCCAATCCTGATTAGATAGAGGCAGACTGTGCCTAAATATCCCCCACTAAATAACAGGAAAGGGCAAACCTTGAAAACCTTGATCAATCATCAGCGGTTGGGAGTGCTGCGAGAATGAGAGAGAGATAGAGAGAGGAGCGAAGGAGATAGGGAGTGAGAGTGAGGGAGAGAGGAGGGTGGGGAGAAATTGAGTGAGGGTGTGAGCAAGGGGGAGAGATATCAGGAAGTCGAGAGAGAGAATGGAAGAGAAAATAGAAAGAGAGCGAGGGAAGAAACAAAGAGATAAGAGGCTGAAAGACAAAGAAACCACATGGAAGAAACAACAAGGGACGCGTACATAAAACAACACAGAACCAGCCTATAGGGAAAAGGAGAAACACTGAGACAACAAAAGTTTGGGGAAGAACATACTGGCTCCAGTCCAGGCCCACATCATCACAACACCAGAACCTGTCCAAGTGCCCATTTGCCTGTATATCTGGGGTTGCTGCTGGAAATCAACACTAATATACTGTATATGAACGACAGAGACAGAGAGAGAGAAACAGACAATGAATAATGAGAGTCTGCTCATGTCACCCCTTTCTGTTTCCACAGGTTTCCACATGCGTTAGGGTACTGAGAGAAACAGAGGGAAGTGAGCCATGGCCCAACATCACACTGGTGTACCTACTAACCCTCTGATGGGGTTTCCACTGTGTGTTTGTGTGCGCGCGCGTGTGTGAGTGCGCCAGGGAATGGGGACCGGCGCACACTGACACCAACACACACTTTCAGTTCCTTCCACCACCCTGCTGCTCAGAAACACAGTTTCTGACTTAGAGAAAGAGAAAAGAATGACCAGGAATCACCGGTGAGAGGGACTTATAGTGACGAGGAATTACACCTGGGACACCTATTGGCTGTACATGAAATAGACTATGTGTTGTGTGACACAAACACACACACCACCCCCCTCCAGTTACTCCTCCATATGTTCCCCTCTTTCCCTCGTGCATTGAGCTGACATTACCGGTGCTTCAGAGACATCTTGATTCATCATAGTGACAGAGATAGGAGCTGGTGATGGGGGCTCAGGGTAATGCCAGGCTTTGGACATGGACTCTCCACCTCTACTAGGCTTGCTAATAAGCATCTGCCATACAGATGGAAAACATACATTTCATTTCAGGAGAGGTAGAGAAAGTCTTTCTGATCAGTGTTTTTCCAGTAAACAACGTGAGAATTCTTTTTTAAAGGAAATGACTTTGTTCTCTGGGTTTCAACCTGGGCTTGTGGTCGCTAGACCAGTTGGTAAATGTCTGAGTGGTCACTAGTCCTGTGTGTTTTGCAGTTACTAGTCCAGTTGGCTAATGTTTTTGTGGTCACAAGTCTTGTGTGTTTTGTGGTCATTAGTCCAGTTGGTAAATGTTTTTGGAGTCACTAGTCCTGTGTCTTAATGATGTTTGTGGCCGCTTTTGTGGGTTAATGATATCTTGTTGTAACTATTCCTGTGGGTTAATGTTGTTTGTGGTAACTAGTCCTGTGGGTTAATGTTGTGTGGTGGTAACTAGTCCAGTGGGTTATTGTTGTTTGTGGTAACTAGTCTTGTGGGTTAATGTTGTTTGTGGTAACTAGTCCTGTGGGTTAATGTTGTTTGTGGTAACTAGTCCTGTGGGTTAATGTTGTCTGGTGGTAACTAGTCCTGTGGGTTAATGTTGTTTGTGGTAACTAGTCCTGTGGGTTAAAGTTGTCTTGTGGTAACTAGTCCTGTGGGTTAATGTTGTTTCTGGTAACTAGTCCTGTGGGTTATTGTTGTTTGTGGTCAAGTGGCTTCCCATCTTTAACCTGCATCAGGAAACAGTCTGGCCCAGTCCCAGAGCCATGATTAGCTGCCGCAATGAAGCTTCTCCCAAAACAATGAGCAGACAACTGCCCAGCATGAACGTCAATATGACAAGTGGAATATTACAATGTGCATGATAGGTGCCACACCCTCCTGCATCTCCCAGTTCTCAGCTATCAGGTGAACCCTGACAGAGAACACATGGACAGATGGGCCTCTGACAGAGCTGGGCCCTATCCACCCTTTAAAGGCTTGGTGAGAATGTACATACAGCTACAATGACTTAGAAACGCTGGCTATAAAGTACTCTTATACAGTGCTAAACTCTGACAAGACTGTAAGCTCTGTCCTAATTTGATATAAAACAATCAGAATGGAGAAAGACCAGTCAAACCATCTAGAATGCGTCGCTATACTAGTTTTCTTGTGTCATGCACAACCTCGAAACACATTTAGAACTTGTATTATTCAGAAATATCACATTGTGTAAAATATGTAATGTAAAACTAGAAATAAATAATATAATACAACAATAAATAATACAAAATGTGATATGATATGTTGGCCAGATGCAGTGACAGGGGCTTATGTCCACACTGAGTAGACTTCATACTGTGCAGTCACTTTAAGGTCAGACAGGGATGATCCACAAGCAGACAAAGTTGGCCTGTAGATGACTTGCCTTGACAACACTTACTACAGCAAACAAACACGTATCTGCAGCAAATGCAGCATTACTGAGTGAACAACAGTGATTTCTGAAGTCTTTTTTTCCACTCTTAGATTCTTCAAACAAATCAGTCTTACAGACACAGAGAGACAGGATGCAGAGATGGGCAGAGCCAAAATCCTAAATAAAAGATTACTCCCCTCATTCAGCACGGGGCAACTAAATGGAAAGACAGAATATTAGGAATGAAATAGCTCTGCTAGGAGACAACATTGGAGAAAGGAGTGCGGGGAGAGCTGGAAAAAAGACTGAATATAAAGGAGAAAAGACAGAGTTGAGGGAGGAGAGGAGAAGAGCATTCAGCAAGGAGGATATAAAAGGAACAGAAAGGGGGGCGAGGGAGTGAGACAGAGAGCTATGGAAGGAAAGAGAAAGAGGAGAGAGAGCATAAGAGAGCGAGAGAATGAGGGGGGCATGGGAGAGCAGGAGAGAGTGAGTGAGAGCGGGAATGGAGAGAGAGTGAGGAGAGATCAAGAGAAGGAGAGAGAGGGGGGAGAGGGAGGAGGGAGGGTGGGGGAGTGAGTGAGAAACAGAGACAGAGGACGAGAGAGAAAGACAGAGAAGAGAAAAACAGAGAGGGGGAAGGGAGAAAGAGAGTCACAAGAGACTCAAAAACCACCGAATAAAAATCCTGTGTCTGTCTGTAACTCTATATAGATATACAAATATGAATTTTAATATATAGATACTCTGTATGCATATATGACAGAGGAGAAGAGCACAGTGCAACATTCTCGTGGACCTCAAATACAATGAATCAGTCACACTAAAGACAAAGTGACACCATGTATGAAGGAGGCATATTTTCCTATCATATATAGCCTACAGCTTCATTTCAATACTATTTGTGATTGATCTACCCAGATAGCTCATCCCAAGGACTGAGCCTCAAACCTCTTCCCACTACACAGGAAATGTAAAGGTAGGTATCTCTCAACTGAGGTATAGGCCCATCAAGTTTCATCCAGTCATTATTGCAGACAGGCCCTGACACTGCACACCGATCAGGGAGGTAAAGTGAGGCCAATGTCCTACATTACTACCCAGCCTCCAGATTTGCTCAAGGTGAGGCCCACAATGAGCCAGAGATGCCTATTAACACTAGAGGTCTCTGGAGTGCCTAGTGTTGGGCCCACCACATTCACATGGTCTTAGAAACAGTCACACAGAGCTGCTGTTATCCCTATATGGTCCTTCCTTCCTTTTTTTTGTAATATTCCTTCACCTCCCGGTAACAAATTTCAGTCCGAATTACTTTTCCTTCGTCCAAGTTTCATTCTTTTAAATCAAAACCCTTTGTCTATCTCTTCTTTGTACCTTCCTCCTGTTTCCATGGTTACCCCTCTCTCTGCTCTGTACACTATCTCTTCCTCCGTTTCCCTCTCTGTCTCTCTCCCTCTGTTCTTATCTTTCTCATTTTGCTTTCATCTCTGCCTCCCTTCCTCCTGCTTTATCCCACACCCTCCTCTCCGGCTTTTATCTCTCTTCACTTTCATCTGTCTTTCACCTTTCTCTCCCCTTCAAGCCTGCCATTCCATCATGCTGGTTTGGATTCTTACTTATGGAGAGAAAGTTTTATCAGCGTCCCTGTCAATTCTGCATTTTTAATCATTTCCAATTTATCCAACCCACTTTCCACTTCCGTGAGGTTTTTCTATGCTGTCAATTATTGCCCAAG
>JACXGI010004207.1:29589-55215 GCA_016801175.1 Esox masquinongy
TATATATATATATATATATATATATATATATATATATATATATATATAAAGATATCCTGGGATTGACCAGTTGATTTAAAAAAAATTATTCTGAGAAACAATTATTGACAGAGATTCCTCTATCCACCTTTTTACTGTCATTTTAGATGGTTCCTAAAACCAAGAACTGTTGAAGCAACACATTAACATAGTGCAGTTTATTCAGTCATGCTGTTTGTATTGGTAGTTAGGTAGAGATGGAGTACAGCCCCAGATGTGCCTATCTGAGTGGATCCCCACTGAGGCCTGGGAGTGTACTGTAGTACTGCTACGCTACATGGCAGCACCTCCTGTAGCCTGTCATCTCTCTGCACTGATGAAGATATTCTTGCGTAGCGCAAATCATGTCTCCCTCGCTGTCCATTGCTCTGTTGGGAGATAACAACATTCACACCAGTTGTGGCAGTTTAACACACCACCCCATCAAGTGTCACCGTGCGACACTGAAGCCAACACACCACTCGGCTAGGGCCAGGGAATGGAACACTCTTTGCAACATGCCATGTCGGTGCTGGAAAGAACATTCACCAACACATTGCATACTGCATATAAAAATAGTTGAGACTGTGTAGGGCTAGTGCCATGGAACCAATACTGTAGGTCTGTCAGCATGATGGTGGTATACATGAAAGAGGAGTGTGATGCCTGCTAGTGAGTGACAAACTCATTCCAAGAGACACTGCATGTGGTGTGGGAGGAAGTTTTGTGCTGCAGCTTTGACTGAAACTAACCTCCCTCCCCTCTCCCTCTTCTTCCCCTTAAAGTACCACAACTATTCAGAAAAGAGAATAAAGAAAACCTGAATAGAGGAAGAGAAAAAAAAATTGGGTCCCAAGGCGAGGGAAAAAAGAAAAAACAATGAAAGAAAGCAGGAATGAAAGGAAGCCAAAGAAAGAAAGAAAAGAAAGAAGGACAGAAGGAAGGAGGGGAGATTGAAAAAGAGACATAGAAAAGCATAGATAAAAATAAAAAGTATTGAATGTTCGAATAGAAATACGTTTTAGTGGAAATGCATTTTGAAGGAGAAAAATGAAGGAAGGAACCCATTACAAAGGATTTCTTCAGGAATATATGGGCGACTGTGGGAAAATCAACATGCGCATGCCCAAATAAAGTTTGAGATTTGCAAATGTAGCAATATTCATAATTATCCTTCATGTCTTTCGTTATTCAGAGGTTATTAGAAAAGATATACTATAAAATTGCATGTCATTTTGCTATTTCGTATAAGGCCATTTTTCAAAAACATATTTTTCAATCAATCACATTTCATGAGGTTGAAAGGGTTCTCAGTGGTTGTTTATACACTCTTAGAATTTGGTCAACACTAAAGCCTGGAAAAGATAAGGGGTTACTGGGACAGGCAATGTAACATTCATAACGCTTCATAAGAAATATTGAAAAGCATTCCCCATGTGTTAGATACATTTCAGTTTTGGTATACAGTGCCTCTCAAAAGTATTCAACCCCTTGGACCTTTCCATATTTTAATGTGTGACAACATTAAATCATAATGAATTTAATTAGGAGTTTTTGCCACGGATTGACACAAAAAAGTCCATAATGTAAAATTTGGCCCTTTCATGGGCCAAGAGGCAAAAAGAAGTGGCAAAAAGAAATAGAAAATTCTCACATAAAATCTAGGCTAGATTTTGTGAGAAAGCATGTGGGTGACTATGAGAAATGGAAAAAGATTCTATGGTCTGATGACCCCAAAATAGAGCTTTTTTAAGCATTGTATTTGGTGCAAGCCTAACACCTCACATCATTCTGAGAACAGCTTCCCAATCTTGAAGCAGGCTGGTTTTTGCAGCATGAGGCGATGGGGATGCTTCTCAGCGACAGGTTGGGAGACTGCTCAGCATTGAGGGAAGAATGAACAGAGAAAAATACTAAGAGGGCCTAGAATTTTTTTTATCCATAGTGCACAGGACCTCACACTGTGGTGAAGATTCATCTTTCAGCATGACAAAGACCTAAAGCACACAGCCAAGACAACACTGGTGTGTCTTCGGAACAAGTCTGTGAATGTCCTTGAGTGGTCAAAGTCCGGACCACAATCCAATCGAGAAGATGTAGAAAGAGTGGAAAATTACTGTTCACCAAATGTCCCCATCCAACTTGACGGAGCTTGAGCAATTTTGCAAAGAATGGGCAAAAATTGCTATGTCCAGATGTGTAAAGCTGGTAGAGACTAATTCAAATAGACTAATGGCTGTAATTGCAGCCAATGTTGCCTTTACCAAATCATATAAATTAATTCATAGTATTTAATCGGAAGGATATTCCGAGGTTGCTGCCGAAGCCATAAAGGGTTTTATCTGCCAATGGTTTTTCAGGACTACTGTAAGAGTCCATTAGTCATGAATGGCTTACATGTTTTCAATTTGATAGAAGATAGTGTATTTCCCGTCCAAGAACACGAAGTTTCAATATTGATTTTACAAATTTTCCATAGATCATATTAAAGTGAGAGGAAATACATGGTTATAGGCATGATGTTGCTGTGAAAAACTTCATTGCTTTACTCTATTCTACAAAAACTGAAGATCACCTTATTAATTTAGGATAAATAGCTCCTGAAACAAAGTAATAATACTCACAGACTATAATTAGTATACAGTATTTAAAAGTGACGCCTGTATACAAAAAAGACAACTGCACTTTTCCCTGGAGAACATTAGGGTATTTTTAAGAATTCAAAACTGATTAAATAACTGATTAAAGTAACTGATTAAATTACACACAAATATGTGTTAAAATCGTAATTCACAAAATGTAAAGGGAAACATTTTGTCTGATGGATTACCATGTGAGCAAACACACCGATCCATCCTCTCTGCACCTGACAGTGATAGTAACACTATTCACTTATCTGTGTGTGTGGCCTCCACCAGGTTAAATCTACCCACAGGCACAAATGATGTTATGATCAAAAATCTGATACCGGATATCAGCAATGCAATCTGTAATTGAAAACACTGACCTTCCAGTTCTGCTCTGGCAAAGATGCACGTGATGAACAATAAGAGTGTTGGCCAATATGAAGGATGGTGTAATGACAAGAGGACAGAGCTAGACTTGTAATTTAAACAAAATATTCATCCGCATCCACTCCTTCAACCAAAATATCCCCAATCCTGTCTAAAAAAGATCAGACTAAGGCCTAACTTAGAGCTACACAGATCGGTCTAGAGCTGTAGGACAGCCACCTATGTTAACACATTGCCTTGACTGCAATTAAACCTACATATTGCCTTTGGAAAGAATTCACACTGCTTCACTTTCTCCACATTTTCTTGTCTTAGACTAATTTATAATTGATTAAATAGAACTAATTGATTGAAATAAAAAAGTGATATATGTAATGTACATAAATATTCAGACCCTTTATTCAGTGCTTTGCAGAAGCACTTTTGGCAGCAATCACAGCTTTGAATCTTCTTGGGTATGACTCTACCAGCTTTGCACACCTGGATTTGGGTAGGTTCTCCCATTCCTACTTGTAGATCTTAAGCTTTGATCCTAAGCTGTGTCAGCTAGGATGGGAAGCGTTTGTGAACAGCAATCTTTAGGTTTACCCACAGATTTACAATGGGGTTCAAGTCCGGGTTTTGGCTGGACCACCCAAGGACATACACAGACTTGTGCCTAAGTCACTCCAGCATTGTCTCGACTGTGTGCTTTGTCAGGCTGAAAGATTAATCTTAGCCCCAGTCTGTGGTCCTGTGCACTCTGGATCATGTTTTCTTCAACAACCTCTCTGCATTTTGCTGTGTTCATCCTTCCTTTAATCCTGACCACTCTCCCAGTCACTGCTGTAGAGAAGCATCCCCATAGCATGATGCACCCATCACCATGCTTCGGTTAGATTTTTGTCTCATTAGATCAGAGAATATTTTTCCTCATGTTGTCAGAGTCCTTCAGGCTGCATGTTATTTGATTTTACTCAGGAGTGGCTTCGGTCTAGCCACACTACCATATAGGCATGGATGGTTGTGCTTCCTGCAGGTTGTCCCATCTCCGCAGCGAAACTCTGAAGCTCTGTAAGAGTGGTCATTGGGTTGTTGGTCCATCTCCAAGATCTAGAGCAGGGGTGTCAAAACGGTTCCACGGAAGGACGAGTGTCTGCAGGTTTTTGTTTTTTCCTATAAATTGGTTCCCAGTTCAGACCTAAACAACCAGGTGAGGGTAGAAACTAACCAATTAGTGACCTAATTAATCAATCAAGTATAAGGTGAGAGCAAAAACCTGCAGACACTCGGCCCTCCATGGAACCGTTTTGACACCTCTGATCTAGAGAGTTCCTTAGACTTCATGGCTTGGGTTTTGCTCTGACAGGCACTGTGAAGAGTGGAATCTTAAAGTGTGAGTCCTGGGGCAAGACCCCCCCCCCCAACATCATTGTCTATTTACTGAAACAAAAAAGAAAGGTTTTGTGATTTTTTTGTATGTTGAAGATGGCTATGCTTAGGGTAATGGATTATAAAGTAAAATAAATGGCTACAGCTGACAGATAAATTTGTATTTAATCAAATTTATTTTTTAGGAAAGGGGCATTTTTTCCAGCTCCTGGGGAAATCTTATCCCAATAGAAGATAATGCCTTAGGGTTTTTAAGAATTGGCCTTGTTTTTTTACACAACTTACATTTTCCTTACACACCATTTCGTCCAGTTAAACTAAACTTATTATCGTTTAAAGGAGGCAATGTTTTAAATCCTAGCAGTCCTTAAAATGAGATGCAGAAGAAAACATTTTAATAGTTGGCTGAGAAGGTGTGATGATACAAAGGAAATTTGTAGTTGATTGAAGACTAGTGGCAGCCAGAGGAGGTGTTGAAAAAAAGAATGGTGACATTTTGTGTTTTTTATGAGAGTTACATGGGGGGGACGGTGTCTTACCCATCTTACCCTACCTTTCTAAGTCAAGATAATCATCAATTAAATTTGACACAGGTGGACTCCAATCCAAACAGGATTCAAATGTGAAGAAAGTAGGTCTGAATACTTTCCGAAGGCTCGGTAGGTTATAAAAAACCTCCAAATTATCAATTCCTTTAAAAAAAAAAAACTCAACAAGATCAATTCTCTACTCTGCGTACAGTCTCTGTTCTGCTCGTAGACAAAAAGCTAATGACTACAAGATATACAAAAAATCACAGTATTCAAAATAACAGGATCAAATCTAAACGCGTAGTAAATATATTGTTGCTGTAAAACTAAAACAACACTACATTACATTGTGAATGATAATTATTTAGCTTTTACAGGTAAACATCCAAGTAGCACCGTTCTGTACAGTATCCATTTGATCTGTTGAAACCATTGCAAACATTTATTCTGCTTTTATCTACTTTAATTAAACGAGCACCATTCATTCACAGTGTAGAGAATATAAACATATGAATCTGCACGTTTGCAAAAGCTTCTGGAAGCTCATGATGTTTTGTGTGGAAAACTAAGGGCTTGGGCACACATAGGCATTTTGTCTCCTGTTTTCTGATTGGCTCAGAGCTGGCATCTAGCGACTAGCAATTCAACAAGACTCTAAGTGCTAGACGCTAGCCGTGGGTGGTCAACAAAACACATTATGAGGTGAGTTAGCGATCAGAAGTAAGACAAGATCCAAGTGGTTGAAAGGACTACAATCGCCACAGTGTGTCCTTAAAACTCCTGACAAAAGTTTGAGCCAGAATCACTCCAAATAAAATAACTTGGTTGTTCACAAGCCAAATAGGGAAGTGCTGTATGAATCACTTGTGTGACAACTCTTCCTGATTAATGCTATCTGAAAAATGTTATCCTTCATTACAGGCATGCAATAGGCTAAATGAAACTAAGAATGCAGAAGGGAAATTTAAAGACAAAATGACTAGTCATTTGTCTTTCAATTTTGTCTGACCTAGTTAGATATTTAGATGTTCTAAAGCATAATTCAAACTTGAGAGCACAGACTATGCCCCCCCCCCCAAAAAAAAAACTTAACAAATCTAATTAAAAACAGCCGTTAGTAATCTCTTCATTCAGTTGAGTGGAGATGTGAGTGATGCTGATTGACCTCTAATTGCGAAATCCCCAGTTCAGTTAAAACATAATTGCCTCGTTTTCAAAAATAACACTTAAGGCACATGTGACATCATGAGGTGATAAATTGGTAACAGGCCATTAACAAAGTTACAAACATTTTTGACATTGTGTGGTTTGTAAATGATGTCCCTTGTTCTTCAACTTGCTTACATTTTACCCCATCTCAATCAGTAGCCCATCAGTTGGGTAGCCAGTCAGGCATTTTGGATGCACGCTTCCCACTTTTTTGCAAGAATTTATTACTCCACATGCTGGACTCCTGTAAACACCAAATTTCAGTATTTTATTTTAATTAATGAACAAGATACACATGGTATGGACCATTCAACCAAATATTTACTTTCCAGTTAATAAAGTAATTTAATAAAAATATCAACTAAATTATAGTAATACGGACACAATTCAGTTGAAGATAGTAGTGAGAATAAACAATGAATATCTTGAGCGAACAAAGTACAAATTAACAAAAAGAATACCTAAACAAAGCGTCAACGTTGCACATGTACTCCTAGTGTGCTTGCATTATGGATTCTGTGAAGCAGATAGCAGCCACCACAAATCAATGTATGTGAACACGAGTAGATGTTCTGCTATTTTAGAATAATTTTTCTTTTATTCATTTTAACACACAAAATAATGTGAGAGCATGTCAACATAGATGTAGCATTGTGTTATGTATTAACTGGTTTAGGCAAATGTAAGTGATCAGTCAAAAATCAGTACACTAACTTTGGTTTGAATTAAAACATTAGCGACTTGGAATGAACATGCAAATATTAAAAATGTGGAAAAATAATATTCTTTACCATGTGCATTCAAGGGCCAAATGTGGAAACAAAAAACTATTGAGGCTAAAGCCTCCCGAGCTGGGTCTGGTGAAGCCCCTGGTACAGAACATACACATACCTAGTCAAATTAGGTCCATAGAGGGTCAAATTGACAAAATACCATCAAATATAGGCTAAGAGCAGACATTATACCAGATTATTTGCTGGGTTTGGATCAAGTCAATTGGATACTTTAGGCCATATATGGAAAATATGTTTGTGCTACCTGGTTAACATCTAGACGTTATGGAAAATGTCCCACAACTTATCATTAGTGTGACTTGCCCATAGTGAAAACGTGAATCTTCCAGACCTGGCTGATATCCATTTGCTTTCTCTGTTAAGCAAATTCATTCAATCAGAATGTTGATTTATTGTGACAGTAATTAGTTATTTAAGGTAAATTACATTGACAAAATCTAAGCAATTTCAAGCAGCTTATTTAATATCAAGGCACCTTCACAACCATGAATATACCACATAAAAATTAAAGTATTTTCAAGGATTTCAAGGATCTGTATGAACCATGAATTTAGTCTGCAGGATTTCTTAGAGTGACCATGCACGTAATGCTGAATGTTCAAGTCATTATTACAACATACATATTAAAATAATGTGATTAATGAGTGTGAGTTATTTCATAACTCCATAGGAAACTGAGACGTGTTCCAACTGAGACAAGTGGACTAAACAGGTGCAGGACTATCCCAACTGAAATTCAAGGGATACCATGTATAATTACTGTAGTTATAGTTTCTTCAATGTTCATTAGAAGAAATGAACGTTGTTGCTCTCGCTGGACTCGAACTGGGGTCTCCTATGTGAGAGACTGTGTCTTTAACCTCTGCGCCACAAAGCTAAACATGTGCAGTGTTCTGCAGTGTTAAACCAATTAGTTGAAACTCCACGGTTCTTGAACCTAGTTCCCTACATTAGTTAACATCCAAACCAAAAACAGGTATAACAGGGTTGAAACACTACATTGAACGTTAAATTAGAAAGAGATTACTGTAGGGACCGATTGGGACTAGCTTGTCATAAAATTGCATCTCGATATTAGATCATTTTGTCACGCATTAACATCACGCCAAGTTTAAATATTTAGATAGACACCATTAAGCATTGTGTTAAACTGGCTAACATTTCTTATTAAGTTTACTTCCACCACAAATAGCATCTATGAAATGTATGGCTTTTGCCACTGGCTGTTTTAACAGCTTATTAGCCAGTAATAGGCTTACTAGTATCTACTTACTACTTGGAATAGTCATAAGAATTGAGCAATTGCTAGCGAGACTGAAGATGAACTTTACACTGCCAAAGCTATTTCATTTCATGGCAAAACAACGTTCTTTCATCGTGAATGACATTAATCCAATAATTATCAATAGTGAGGATAACTGACCTTTTCGTCAAGTGAAAAGACAAGAGAATCATGGAAACCCATCCTCTTTTGCTACACAAGGGGTGGTGAAGTATGCAAATCCACCAGAAATAGTTGCAATATAACCGTAAACAGTTTTATTTTAGGCTTACTATATAATGTAGCTACTGAAGCTTGAATCTAGCGAGGTTTTTGTCTATCTTGAAAAATTCCTAATGCATAATTTGTTTTGAAGAATTGAGCAATAGCTAGCGAGACTGAAGACGAACTTTACACTGCCAAAGCTATTTCATTTCATGACACAACAAGGTTAGTTTTTCTTTCATTCGGAAATGACATCGATACAATAACTATCCATATAGGTAACGATAACTGACTTTTTTTGTCTAGTGAAAAGATGAGAGAATTGTGGAAACTCCTCCTCTTTTACTGCACAAAGGGTTGTGATCTATATTACGCCGAAAAGCATGCACGGACACGTACTTCGAAAATCCACCAGAAATAGTCACAAAGTTTTCCTACCCTAGGAGAATTGGTAATATTTGTACCATTTGTAAAGACAACATGAGCGAGCAGGCAAAACATGTCTTTTATTTCTAATGGGATTCACATTCAACTGTAGGTCATAAAGGAATGGCACAATCATAAAACAAAACATGGCAACAAAAAAATAAATTATCTGACCCCTGTTCAAAAGTCTGCATACCCTTAGTTCTTAATACTGTGTATTGCCCCCTTAAGCATCAATGACAGCGTGCAGTCTTTTGTAATAGTTGTCTATGAGGCCCCGAATTCTTGCAGGTGGTATAACTCCCCATTCGTCTTGGCAAAATGCCTTCAGGTCATGCAAAGTCTTTGGTCGTCTTGCATGAACCGCACGTTTGAGATCTCCCCAGAGTGGCTCGATGATATTAAGGTCAAGAGACTATGATGGCCACTCCAGAACCTTCACCTTTTTCTGCTGCAACCACTGGAGGGTCAACTTGGCCTTGTGCTTAGGGTCATTGTCGTGCTGGAAAGTCCAAGAGCATCCCTTGCGCAGCTTACGTGCAGAAGAATGCAAATTGTCTGCCAGTATTTTCTGATAACATGCTGCATTCATCTTGCCATCAATTTTCACAAGATTCCCTGTGCCTTTAGAGCTCACACACTCTGAAAACATCAGTGAGCCACCACCATGCTTCACAGTGGGGACGGTATTCTGTTCACTATAGGCTTTGTTGACCCCTCTCCAAACATAGCGCTTATGGTTGTGACCATAAAGCTCTATTTTGGTCTCATCACTCCAAATTACAGTGTGCCAGAGGCTGTGAGGCGTGTCAAGGTGTTGTCGGGCATATTGTAACCAGGCTTTTTTGTGGCATTGGCGCAGTAAAGGCTTCTTTCTGGCAACTCAATCATACAGCTCATATTTGTTCAAGTATCGTCGTATTGTGCTCCTTGAAACAACCACACCGTCTTTTTCCAGAGCAGCCTGTATTTCTCCTGAGGTTACCTGTGGGTTTTTCTTTGTATCCCAAACAATTCTTCTGGCAGTTTTGGCTGAAATCTTTCTTGGTCTACCTGACCTTGGAATCAAGAGATCCCCGAATTTTCCACTTCTTAATAAGTGATTGAACAGTACTGACTGGCATTTGCAAGGCTTTGGATATCTTTTTATATACTTTTCCATCTTTATAAAGTTCCATTACCTTGTTACGCAGGTCTTTTGACAGTTCTTTTCTGCTCCCCATGGCTCAGTAACTAGCCTGCTCAGTGCATCCACGTGAGAGCTAACAAACTCATTGACTATTTATACACAGACACCCTAATTGCAATATAAATGCCATATGTGTGGGAAATTCTACTTTAATTGCCATTTTCACCTGTGTGTGTCACCTTGTGTGTCTGTAACAAGGCGAAACATTCAAGGGTATGTAAACTTTTGATCAGGGCCCTTTGGGTGATTTCTGTTATCATTATGATTTAAAAAGGAGCCAAATAACTATGTGATAATAAATGGCTTCAAATGATCACTATCCTTAAATAAAAGAGAGTTTTTTGCATGATCAGACATATTTTCAAAATCAATGCCAAAATTTCACAATTTCTGCCAGGGTATGCGAACTTATGAGCACAACTGTATATCATAGCTACAGAAGCTCGCAGCCAGCAAAGTTTTAGTCTATCCCGGACAAATCCTAATGACAACTTTGTTTGGTCAATAGCAAGGATTAGAATCCCTGTCCACTGCATGACAGTCTGTGTCTCTAACCACTACGTTATTTAACAATGAGTTGTCAGTCAGTCAGTCAGTCAGTCAGAGACATTCACTCTTCTTGGCCTACTCCTCTCACGCATTCTGGCCAAAATGTATGAGACTGATTAATGCTATATGAGCCACAAAGCAAATGTTTCATGACAGAGACCAGGTTTGCATACCTGATTAAGGAAAATGGACTACATGAAAATGAAATTTTGCTTAGGGCCCTCAAAAGGCTAGAGCCAGCACTGCTTTCAATATTGTTGGCAAATGGATGTTTAGGAAAGAATAAATCACTCACTTGCTGACCGCGCCTGTGTGAAAAGTTTTTTCGTTAGTCTTGAGGTACTGTGCGTTGGCTTTTCTTCAGAACTTGACCATTGTGTTTCAAGAGGGTCTGTGCTCACTATATGTATATGGGTGAAAAAAGGCAACTGGTAATTGTAAGTAAACAATTAGCAAAACAGTCCCAAAGACGATTTGAAAATCCTATGTGATGTATCTTAACTATTATATACACACTGTCTTGCAGAGGTGGCGAGTTCAGTTTTCTTTAACGTTTGCAGGTAACAGAATGGTTTGTGTACTGAACAATACGTTTACACAAAACATTATTATGTGTGTTTTAAAAGTAACGTTTGTTACTGTTTCGTTGCAAGATGGCTTTAAGTAATGAGTGGTGTATTACAGCTCTGGAAAAAATTAAGAGACCACTACACCTTTTTCTTTCCTTTCCAAAAAAGTTGAAAAGGAAGGTTTTGAGTGAGGAACAGAAGAGTTCAAATTAAGAGACCACTGCAAATTGAACGCTTCTGTTCCTCACTCAAAACTTTCGTTTTCAACTTTTTTGGAAAGGAAAGAAAAAGGTGCAGTGGTCTCTTACTTTTTCCGTAACTGTATATGGAATTGGCAAGGTTACCCATCCTCACCATCGTTCTGCACAAAACGTAAACACTACTGAACGCAGCCCTGGTTGAGTTGAGTCGTTTAACTATTAGACTAAGTCAAGTACTGTCTACACCATATTAAGAATATTTTATTTTAGGCATGTAGCTACTATACTTTATTTTGACTGAATTCGCTAATATTAATGGTAAACTTAGCAAAATACTTTGCTAGGATAAGCGTCGCAGATGTTAGTCGTGTTCGAGAAGATCAAAACAAAAGCCGACTGACTGATATTCATATCACCACTGGTAGGCATAATATATAACACACAATGGCCGTGTTCAGAGGATAAAACCATTTTATAATCTGGGTGGTTCAAATCTTAAATGCTGATTTGATCTGAAAGTCGTAGTTGAAGTATACTACGTGTAAGATAAAACTTGTATTTGTACTGTTCTTATTGTGTTGGTAACCGGTTAATAATAGCAATACGGCCCCTTAGTAGTATATGGTAAATGGCCAATACCGACTTGCCTTTTCCATAAGAATAAACCCTTGCCCCGTGGAATATTGGCCATATACCTCACTCGCTGTATTATTTCTTAAGTGTATTATGGGAGACTTATGTATCTACGTTTCAGTTGACGTCGTAGATCAGGCAGTTGGCAGTCATATGCAGTTGTTTTGATCCTCTCGAACTCAGTCTAGTAATATTGTTTATCAGTCAATCAGTTACAGTTTACATATAACACATTGCAATTTTGATCCTCTCGAACACGGACATTAATTCACTATCTTGTCCTGTTGTCCAACTTTATTATTTGTAGTGAAATGAAACATCCAGCAGGTGGCAGAGGCGCTCCATTCAAGACATGCAGGTTAACTAGGTTTGAGTTGATGAATTTCGTGAAATACCGACATTAGGCTATAAAATAAGGCTCCGGAAAAAAATAAGAGACCACTGCACCTTTTTCTTTCCTTTCCAAAAAAACTGAAAAGGAAAATTTTGAGTGAGGCACAGAAGCGTTCAATTTGCAGTGGTCTCTTAATTTTAACCCTTCTGTTCCTCACTTAAAACTTTCCTTTTCAACTTTTTTGGAAAGGAAAGAAAAAGGTGCAGTGGTCTCTTTATTTTTTCTGGAGCTGTACAAGTGATTGCTACCAACATATCAGATCGTATACAAGGGATATGACAAAAGCTGTTACATCAGTAACAGGTATAATAATCTAAACAAATCCAAAATACTTGTTTTGTAGTTTTTCATAACTTGAAAAATTAATATACATTGATTTGATTATTATTGCCATTATTTAAAAATATATATGCCACTGAACTTTAGAGAGTGTCACCTTACAGTGCAGCATTTTGTGAACCGCTGAGGTCAAGTCCAATATTTTGACTACAATAAGGAAACAAGGAACAAGGATTGAAAATACGTTAAAATAATATATAGTTTCTTATTAACTGAAAGACTGAAAGCCAGACCATTATACCATGGGTATGACAAAAAATATGTTTTTATAATTTTTTCTCCCGAATAAGATGTGTCCTCCTAAACATATGTGATGCTGTTCTGGTTCTTATCACGCTGTTTGCTCAATCTGGAAGTCTAGACTGAGTCCCTACACGCCAAAGGGAATGCATTATGCGGTCTTCTACCTTGATTGAGCTCACAGACATCCAAGCCACAAAGATTTACCAGAGTGTGACGAGGCAAGGCAATCCTTAACTCTTCTAATTATACTGGTGATAAATTGTTGTGAATGGCCGATATATCACAGGTATGGGCTGTATCCATACACTCCGGTTTGCGTTGTGCATAAAAATTTCCCAAGTGGCCATATAACCCATATGTCCCCAGGCACGTTATACCATTTAGCAAAAACTTTTATCCATTATGTTCAACCAAGATGTATGAAAATGTAAATGCTTTCTGAAGACTTCATTTGTTTGATTTCTAAACCTTTGCCACCCTTTACAAAATACAGGTCTATATCTTTTTCAACATAGCCGGTTATGTCACATTTGACATTGATTGTCATGCAGTTATGCCACATTTATGGACATAACTTTATAAAGCATCAAAAACAGTTATAGGTGCTTTGTAACACACTTACAAAGTTAGTGGCCCTGTATGCAGGGGTGCAGGTTTGATTTCAAATGTGAGGGGGACAAATATTTTTTTGCAAATGCCCATGGTTTTGAAATGTGATGTCCAACAAGCTCATCTAGGTGTGATGGTCGGGTGTCCACATTCTTCTGGCCATATGCTGTATGTGCCCTGGTGGACACAACATCTCTTTGATTCTGCTAGAATAAACATGACAAATACAGCCTTCAGCCATTTCATTTAATATTACTTAGTTAACATATCGTCTGTGATGTGTGCTCTTAGTGAAGAGCTGTTACAGACCTCTGTATTTCACTGTGTGTGGGTGACATAATGTGGTCTACATATACATTTTGCCAGTAATGTACCTGAATTTCACAACCTCACCTCCCAAGCTCCACCCCAACCCTCTGGGATGACTACATTGGTTGGCTCGACATCGTTCTGGTTCAGCTAATAAATATGAACATTCAAGATATGGGCTACACATTATAACATAAATCATTTTGGTTAAGTTATCCACTTTTATAGACTACTGCTATGCATCGACATTTCACCTCAGCTCCACGCTTGACCTTTCCTCCCTGCCTGTCTGATCCTGATGTGATAGGAACCCTGTCACAGTCAACATCAGATCCTGATAACATGCAGTACAGAATTTGACATTAACAGCTTGATCTACTTTGACGCCTGCAGTGCCTGATGACAACGTTTGATCTATGAGATCCACATTAGGTTCCAATGTCATATGCTGCTACCTACGTAGGGAACTACATGTAACATTAGCTACCTTTTCAAGAGATCAACTATTAAGCTAGTTAGTAAGCTATATCTTGTAATGTCTCATAGCTAGCTAGCTGTAGCACTCAATTTGTCTCTGCATTGAAAAAATGCCTTCAGTGTGGCTGAAGTCTATCCCCTGGCCAACTCTGAAATCTGTCTGCACCACAGAGAGAACACAATAAGCCTCAAAGTAGTGGGTTAACTGTTTGTTGTTAACCACATTCAACAACTTTAGATAGGTATGGATGGATAGAAATCGGTCTAAAGTATAACAATTTTGGTTTAGCTTGTTGCCACCCTTTAAAGAGTTGATTGATAGCCGCAGCTTTCCGATCTAGAGGGATTTCAGTGTACAGCCTAATATGAAAATGAATGCATTCACTACTGAAAGTTGACTTGGTTAAGGAATTGCTAAATTGCTTAAATGTAAATGTCAATCAACAATTTGAAGACAATCATGAAATTATTAATTGTCTTGTGGTGTTGTAGATTGGTCTAAGTAGGATAATTGCATTATTCCTTAATACGATCAACAGAGGGGGCTGTTTGAGCTTCTTGTCTCATTTCTGAACTTTTTTTTCATTTGTAGTGATGTACCTGGACTCTCCCCCGCCTATCTGCTATTCCTCTAAGTATGTTCTTGGGGAGTTATCTGGAAATGACAGACAATTTGAATTATCTTATGTGTGTTCTGATTGCTTGTAAACCTATTGGAGATCTAGAGAGGTTCCATCTATAATTTTTGTCACTATTTGCCAACAGAGCAGGATATACAGTTGACTAGCAGACTACATGTGGAATAGTAAGCACATACATTTGGCTAGGATATTAGATTAAATAGTAAAACCTGCAAAATGTGTATTGTAAACTATGAAAAAAACAGTACCCTAACACAGTACTTTGATAAAAAAAAATAAAAAACATATAAACAACCCTGCCCAAAAGAAAAAAGACAATCTTTAGTTCAAAGCATGCGGTTCACACCTGCAACATCCTAATCAATTTAACCAGAAACTGAGGGGAGGGGATTGTTATGCTTGGATCATTTGCTTTGGCAGAATCTACAAAGATTCCCAGTAAAAAAGAGATCTGTGTGCTCCATTATGAATGTTTCTGAGTAGGTTTTGGTATAAATTACACACTGCCATGACTGACATTGAACAGATGAGAAAGTTAAGGGGTTGGGAAATAAAGGCTCTCACCTCTTCTACTATTACATCTCAATAGGCCAGGACACAAAAAGGTTTAAAATGTTCTGTTAGGTCCTATGTGTCACAACACCTATTTTATAGTTTACTAAGTTAGATTTTTATAGGCCTGCACATACGTTACTGAATTGAGTAGCTATAGTCTTGGATCTCTATGTGTTATGTGCGTGAATATCTTTGGTATGTTTGTAAGAGTTGCCAGGCTATATAGCTTGCAGCTCCATGTGATATCATAAATTGCCTCCCAGCTGGGCTGATGCAGACATGTCCTGGCAATGACTTTAATGTTGATTTATCTCCAAGGTTCAAATTAGAGGCAGGCAGCAAGTTCCACACTGCACTGTCTTCAGGATGAAGTCTCCAACACAGGGGGATACACACACACATTTGGTTTTCTATCCTTGTGGCAACTAGAAACGCAGAAATCCCTATCCCCCTAACCCTTACTCTAATCTTAACCTAACCATAACTGCAATAACTCAAACTTTATGCCTGAACTTAAGTCAGCCCTAACACCTAACCCTTACCCTAATCTTGACCTAACCATTCCTGCAATAACCTATCTTTTATGCCTAAACTTAACCTAGCCCTAACGCCTAATTTTTACCCGTAATGTCTAAGCTAAAAAGTAACCCTGATTCTAACACTATGCCCATTTGTTGCAGCTCTGTCAGGTTTTACTATCTTTGTGGGGATATCAGGTCCCAATATGTACACAAACCTGGATATCTCTTGATATGTGCCACTCTGAGGAATATGAGCAGTGAAAGAACTCTGTGTAGACTTGGTCTGGTTTCTTTATGTGGCTGGAAGTCTGTTCAGGCCTGCATCTGTGTCTGCTGCAGTGCACTACCTGCAGCCCTGTTCCCTGTGTGAGAACAGCTCTTGTCATCACACCTGGATGACTCTGCTATGCCTCCCTAACATATGTGGATATGCATATCTGGATATCACTATCCCTATGTTGCCTACAGAACATGAAAATATATCAGGTTAAGCTTGTATTATTATGGAACATGTCATCCTACATCACAAAAGCAGTCCTGGATGTCAGGCAGATGCCGTTATGGCAACACTGGACTGAGCTCAGGCTGCAGGGCAACACGCTGCTGACCACTCTGTCTTCCATTCCATGGATCAGAATGCTGCTGTTGGTGAGGACATTGTCCCCTTTACCATTAAGACAAGGTTACAGGTACCAACAAGTACAATCCACTGATTGTTTATAGCGCGAGCCACGATCCATTCAACATTTTACACCCTTGATAAAATGTAATGGAGACTGTTGCACATGTTGTTAATTGTTGCCACTCATGTAAGGACTTGTACATCGTTAGACATGACAGCCTTTGCAACCTGGCAGCTACTGAGGTGAGACAGGTGGTCCGAAGAACAACACACATTCACAGACAATCAACCCCCCCCCCCCTTTTTCCTTTCATCTGACCACAGCAACCAGTTCCAAACTCATTTTAGATTTGGAGACTTGTAGGTAGCTGAAATCGTCCTGCCTTTGCAGTTTTGACCAATCAGTTACTTACTTTAAGTTTGGAAACGTCGGCTATTGCGTTCAAGGGGGAAAAAGGCGGGCCCAGCATAAACAAAACAGAGTAATAAAGTAATCGCCGTTCGTTAAAATGAAGTAGTTGCTGTTGTAGTTCTATTAACCACTAGTAGTAACAGTACCTCCTACAAGCTTTCCTATTGGTTTTTCGCTGGTTTTTCCGCGACGGATAAGGAAAAAAATAGAACTGCTCTATTTTTTCCCGTCTGCGGTACCGCCATGACGAGCGCTGCCGTCCCGCTGCGAGGAGCGGGTCGGGAAGCCATTTTTGAATGGCTAGCAATGGAGCGCTTCCGCTTTCGACAACGGCATGCCGCTTATGTGTGAAGGGGGGAAGGGGGTAACTCACCCATGCTGTGTTTTGTTGACCAACCACGGCTAGCTTTCAGCTCTTAGCGTCTCCTCTGGATTGCTAGTCGCTACACGCAATGTTTGTGACAATCAGAAAACGGGAGAAGAAATCACTAGTAAAAGTCAACAAGAATGAGAAGAATTTCTGAAAAACTGATTGTCTACAGAGCGTTCTCTCCTGACAAGTAGTCCGAGTGAATGTGACAATTGGTAATCAGGACATGGTGCTAATTACTCGCGTGTGAGTGTAAACTAAGTGCCTGTGTGCCCGAGCCTTTAGAATGAGATGTATTTTTGAAAAGTATAATATTGATGCATATTTATTATTTATGTTTTTTATTTATAGGAATTATTCGTGGTGCCAATCATTTTGACACTTATCTCTGAAAAAGATATAGTAAAATTATGAAACGATCTCCACGTTTTACCCATTTGTCTCCAATCATGATCAATAAATATATCCCAGCTTCATCGCAAAAATTCCCAGAGAGCAAAAATTGTCCACGAGAGCATATCCGATGCCGTTATCGTTCTTATCTCACTGCTACCCACGCTGCTGAGTTGCACGTCTGCTGGTTGTTTCTGCAAAGAAAACTTTGCCCTGTCTAATGGCATCCCAAAATTTGGGAACCACTACCCTACAAAAAGTATTCCAAGGGTACTTTTTCTTCTATTATCAGCATGTTGCAGTTAACCCGCATGCTCCAGTGTCAGTTCTCAGGCAAAAAACAAACAAACTTGTGGAAGATTCTTGAATAAATATAGCACAAAACAAACTGTTGAGGACATATCATGCATATTTAATAGACACTCACCACTTTTTATACCCACAGCACACATTTAATATTCTAACATCAGCGTTTGTAGAAGCCTTCTGTCAAAAGGCAGTCTTGAAAAAATCTGCCCTCAGGGATTGTGTAGATTTGAGGATGCTCATTTAAAAAAATTTCTGAGAGGTTTCTATAATGATTTAATGGACATGGCATTTCTGAAGGACCAATGGACTTACTGACAGTACCTGTCTTTATAAAATAACACCACTGCAGATCTCATTGCTAAACCTTTGCAGCACACACACTAACTATTGTTAATTCCCCAAGCCTTTAGTTAATAATATTAGCAGAATATTTGGAAGGTTATTCCCATAACTGGATATTGCCTTTGAACTCATGTGGCCGGAGGAGAAAATCAATGTGGTAAGTAGGCTGGTCAAATGCAGAGGTGTCCGATACCCTTCTCAGACGGATGGACAATGGCACCTCGGAAGTGCTTTGGTTTTGGCATAATTGTATATCTGTAGGGGCACACTATGGCTTCTCAAATGCCATCATGAAACCTTCTCTGGAGATGATTTTGAACAACCACTGTACTGGCATTTTCATAGTGTATAAATAAGTGCTGCATCTGAAGCAAGACTAACATCCATAAGTGACCATAACTGTCAATCAAAAAAATATATTTTTTAGCACAGCCTACCTGTCTGCTGCCTGGGTCTGGAGACCACTCTCTAAAAAGGTTACATTACTGTTTATTTGTACTATGACTTACGAACATATTTAGTAGAAAAAAATGTATCTTGCCACCCTACCATAACCAAATGGAATAAAAACAACAAGTTGTGCATGAATCTGCAATGTTTGTTTTTTCATTTAACCTTTATTTATATAGTCAGGCCTACAATAGGTCACTTTTACAGCTAAGCCCTGTGATAGAGCAAATTAAAACATTTAAAAATGCTTTGTGTAGTCCTGCCTTAGGCAACTTTAGCCCTAATTTAAAACACATACATAATACATTTAATATGTAAATAGTTTTCTATTCACATTTGAAATGAGAGAGAATTACACCAAAAATGCACACCTTCCAACAATATCAGTTGGATACACAAACACCCTTCACTCCAATGGTGGCAAGTTAGAACCCATCGACAGTCAATATTATTGCCTTTATTCTTTATTTATTGTTTTTATAAGCTTTTTTGTAAGTTTAACCATAACCTTAATTGTAATTCATAACCACAAGTTTTTGGTAAAGGAATTGCACTAAGGTACCATAACATAACACACATTAACATGTTTTCTTGCTATATACGGTTGGGCAATACTCTTTTCAACCAGTTGTGTATTCATTAATTGTAAAAAGTAAGGGAGATCTGCTCCTCCAAGGATGATAATATAATACCAGACCATTTGGTCTTATCATAACTTGTAATCATAACTTATCAGCCTTTTGGGTTCAATGTAGTCTTAATAGGCTCAGAGGTTACTGCCAGCCTGCAAGGAGTTAAACTCAATGTACTGAATCTCAAATTGAACCCTCATACAGTGCCTTGCAAAAGTATTCACCCCCCTTGGCATTTTTTGTGTTTTGTTGCCTCACAACCTGGAATTAACATGGATTGTTTGAGGATTTGCATCATTTAATTTACAGAACATGCCCACAACTTTGAAGATGTTTTTTTTTATTATTATTGTGAAGAAAACAACAAATAGGACAAAATAACAGAAAAAGTCAATGTGCATAACTATTCACTCCCCTAAAGTCAATACTTTGTAGAGCCACCTTTTGTGGCAATCATAGCTCCAAGTCGCTTTAGATAAGTCTCTATGAGCTTGCAACATCTTACCACTGGGATTTTTGCCCATTCCTCCTTGCAAAACTGCTCCTGCTTCTTCAAGTTGAATGGTTTGCGCTTGTGACCCGCAATCTTTAAGTCTGACCACAGATTTTCTATTGGATTGAGGTCTGGGCTTTGACTAGGCTATTCCAACACATTTACATGTTTCCCCTTAAAACCACTCAAGTGTTGCTTTAGCAGTGTGTTTGGGGTCATTGTCCTGCTGGAAGGTGAACCTCCGTCCTAGCCTCAAATCACGCACAGAGTGATACAGGTTTTGTTCAAGAATATCCCTGTATTTAGCACCATCCACCTTTCCCTCAACTCTGACCAGTTTCCCAGTCCCGGCTGCTGAAAAACATCCCCACAGCATGATGCCACCACCATGTTTCACTGTGGGGATGGTGTTCTTTGGGTGATGTGATGTGTTGGGTTTGCGCCAGACATAGCGTTTTCTTTGATGGCCGAAAAGTTCAATTTTAGTCTCATCAGACCAGAGCACCTTCCTCCATACATTTTGGGAGTCTCCCACATGCCTTTTTGCAAACTCAAAACGTGCCATTTTGTTTTTTGCTGAAAGTAATGGCTTTCTTCTGGCCACTCTGCCATAAAGCCCAACTCTATGGAGCGTACGGCTTATTGTCGTCCTATGTACAGATACTCCAGTCTCTGCTGTGGAACTCTGCAGCTCCTTGAGGGTTACCTTAGGTCTCTGTGCTGCCTCTCTGATTAATGCCCTCCTTGCCCGGTCCGTGAGTTTTGGTGGGCGGCCGTCTCTTGGCAGGTTTGCTCTTGTGCCATGTTCTTTCCATTTGGTAATGGTAGATTTGATGGTGCTCCTGGGGATCATGAAAGATTTTGATATTTTTTTATAACCTAACCCAGACTTGTACTTCTCAACAACATTGTCCCTTACTTATTTGGAGAGTTCCTTGGTCTTCATGGCAGTGTTTGGTTAGTGGTGCCTCTTGCTTAGGTGTTGCAGCCTCTGGGGCCTTTCAAAAAAGGTCTGTATATGTAATGACAGATCATGTGACACTTAGATTGCACACAGGTGGACATCATTTCACTAATTATGTGACTTCTGAAGGTAATTGGTTGCACCAGAGCTTTTTATGGGCTTTATAACAAAGGGGGTTAATACATACGCACATGCCAATTTTCAGTTTTTTTATTTCTAAGAAATAGTTTTATGTATATATTTTCCTCCTTTCACTTCACCAACTTAGAATATTGTGTTCTGATCCATCACATAAAATTCAAATTAAAAAAACATTGAACTAAAGGCTGTAATGTAACAAAATAGGTAAAAAGCCAAGGGGGGTGAATACTTTTGCAAGGCACTGTATGTTCACATTTAAGTTATTTTCAAAAACAAGTTTGCATTGAAATGCCAATTGAAAGTTCAGTCTTTCATGAAGGGAAATGTCAAGTGATTATCGTGGACAAACCTAGACAAACAGAAGTCTAAGGACGGTCTGTCTGGGCTGTACCAATTTACCTACCCATTTTCCCATATGATGAGAGCGTTGACTTAGGGCTGGTTTTTCCTTTAGAAAAGAAAGGATTTCTAAGCTGCTGTCTATCCAACAAGCTGGCATTTCATTACCTTTTCAACGGAAAATGGCACAGGCTTCAGGAAATTAATAGGGTTTCTCTTTTATAAACCTTGGGATGGAAAATCGAAGCATGCCATGTCATTTGTAATGCTTAATTAGTTATGTTCATGTTGATTCAAATGTTTCAATAACCATTATTACAATTTGCACTCTTGTGTACCCTGGACTTAAAAATTTTAAACATTGTGTTTTTGCTAATGACTTCTGGGATTAATATAGTAATACCTCATCATCTGTAAAGGGGTTGTTTTGAGACAGGGTTAGAAAACTGTCAGTACGAAATTAGTTAGAAGGTGAGGAATTTGTATCATGTCACAAAGTCCACAAAATTGTTACTGACTGGTTAAATATTCATTTCAGACGGATCAATTTTTTCAGACTGATCCTGAATGCAACTGTATCTTGACAATTTGTTTGGAGATTGTGACAACCATAGATTTTTTTGTCTTGAATAGAAAATGGTGAAACGCTTCAATCTGAGGCTAAATCTGAGAGCAGAGCTAGCAAATAAGACGTCTCTGGGAATGTTAGGCTTAAACTAATAGTATGTACCCTGTGAAATTATATTATGTTGGGATAACCAAATGTATCTTGTTTTTTAAGATACCCATGGGATTTAAAATGTCCTCTTGAAAGTTGAAACTAAAATGCGGTATTTGGGTACAGATTTCTTACCAAGCTCTATAGCTTTCATCCAGAAATATTTAGAATGATGTATACAAATAATTGAAGAGTGAGCAGCAGTTAGCTGGATATCATACTCTCGATAGCAGTATCCTAACAAGTGGGGTCGGAAAGTTTACTGTTTTTACTGTCCTAAGACAGCATCGAAACACCTGAAACAGAAGGAACATGACCTCAGTAGCACCGGTACCACCTCTTAAATCTGAATGGTCCAGTTTCACCAGGTATCCAATTGTCAATATTAACTATTGTGCCTAAAATCTTTTGTTGTGATCACCTGCACCATGGTGTAATGTAGGCAACTACTACAGTAGATTCATTCAGCCTTGGAACAGTATTTTGTCAGATTGGATTGTTGGGGTCTGGAACATTGGAACACATTGTAGTTTTTATAAAATGTAATGTGTACCTGACAAATTGACCTCAACTTCGCCCAAACAGAAATTGTATTTGAAAATACTACTGTGCAAAAGTCTGAGCCACCTGAAATTCAAACTAAATAAATTTATTAAGATAGTGTTTTTGAAATTTGAATTTTTTTTTGTACAAATACACATATTACCCAAATCAAATAAATGTCTTTACTTTCCAAATAAATGGCAACATTCAGGTGCCTAGAACTTGTGCACAGTACTGTACATAATCACATAATGTCTCTTTGATTATTTATAGCTATACTTAGAATCAGTAGTTATAAATTAAACTTACAAAAATGTTTGCTTTTTGCTAACCCCTGTCACAAATAAATATTTTGTTAGATGAGTTTGGGAGCTAGGAGTAATGGAGTTACTAGAGTGATCAGAATATTCTGCCAAGAATTCCACTGTATCTTTTCAATATAAAAAAATTCAAGCTACCCTGTGAAATCCCAATTACAGTATGCTTGTAATTTAGCAGAGACATCATGTTTCTAGTATGTCTACCGTGCTGTTAGAGTTAGGTTCAACTGTTTCTTCGCAGCCCTGTCCTACAGACAACTGAGTAATAAAAAGCTCTGAGTCAGGGTACTTGGCTTGTAGGGCCTTGTTCCACAAACAATAGCACTCTCTTTTGAGAAATCTCAGTGATGTACCGCTGAAACTTATTCCCTTACCAATGCGGAGGTAAGCCTGTCAGGTCAATGAAATCACTTAGGGTTAAAATGTTTACCTTACTGTTTTGATCACAACAAGTATTTAAAGAAATGTTTACAAGAATAAGAAGTAAACAAACATGCACTGTAAGCATATACTCTATTACAGAAATCTCAGTTGATGTCCCATACGGAAAATAAATGTATTTTAAATATATTTTTAAAATACATGTGGAAAATATATTCCTGAATACATTTGGTAAATATATGTCAAAATGTTTGAAATTGGCTACTTAAATATATTTATAAAAAATGTATTTAATACATTTTTAAAATGCATGTCTAAACACACTAACATTGGGCAGACAGTATTTCGATCCTGCGGCCCTGTATTTCACAGTCCGGCGCACTAAACAGTACGCCAAACAGGATTACTTCATTTAGAGGGGCAATTTTGCTATAGTATGTTAGACTATATTTGTGACCATAAGATGAAATGTATTTTGGTAATGTATATCTATAAAATGTGTTTCAACACCTAAATGTGATATGAAATGTAATTACCGATGTATTGATTATCTTTTTACTTTCACAGGATCTGAAAAATGCATTTTAAAATGGCCTTCAAAATACATTTTGTAATGTATTTTCTATACAAAATACATATTGTAATGAGAGCATTTTTGACAGTGAAATACATTTGGATAAAACTGAAATGTATATTGCATTTTCAAATACATTTTGGAATAAAAGCTGAAATACATTTTGATAGCTGAAATGTATTTGGAATAAAGTTAAATGTATTCGACATTTATTCATCATATTGTAATAAACCTCGGACCACCCTCAGGTGGGGCTGTCACTGGATCGAGTCTAAGACGGTAATGTTAACACTGCCACCAACTTTTTTTATCCGGAAGGTCCGGAAGTCAGAAGCTGGGACACAACGAGGCAAGCACCACATATACAAAACAGCCTTTATTGAAAATAATTCATAGGGATACCTCATAATACAATACAGTCATCACAAGAGCTAAACAGGGTGGGTTAACCCAGTCGGACCAAGGCTAAAATAAGTAGCACCACACACCATAGAGTAAATAGCACAACATGTAAGACCAATAGCACAGCACACCATAGAATAAATAGCACTACACACTGCAAGATCAATAGCACGGCACACTAATAAATAGCACCACACACTGTATAGCCGCCTGTATTAACAGGATTCTCTAACAGGGCTAAGGCCCGTGCAGCATATACACACAGTATTCAAGGGCCAACTCCCGGGAAAAGAAGCCCTAACCCCACTCGATGTCCCTCCTGTCAGCTAGTGTAATGGGCTTATAAGGCAATCTATTTTAAAACTCTATACAAACGAAACAAACATAAAACAAAGTAAAGGATTTTAAAAGTACTTAGCTCCCAGAGCCGATGAGACCCCACCCTGGGGTGGAGCTTGTGCACCCTTGTTTGACCGGTCGGCACAAGTGGTTCCGTACCGGCAGTGGACACGCGTCCACGGTGCACAGGTGGTGAATGTTAGACAGGGAAGCGGGCCCTAACGTACTCCTAGCAACCCACTAATCTTCCCTAGCGTCCAGGCCCTCTTGCTAATTATCTTTGCCGCCGGCTGCCCTAACCAGCAGCAAACGGCTCCCTCCCCCCGTTAGGATGAGTACTAGCGCGGCCCGTCCTATCGTCTGACAACAGAATTTCATCTGATACACAACTCAGTCCTGTTACAACCACCCCGTCTCTCCCTGTTACCCTCCCGGCTCTGCGCTTTATAGTCCCAGAGTCCTGTCAGAGCTTTCCCCAATCAGCCACAGGTGCATTCATTTAATGTCATAAGGCTACCACAGTCATAAAGATGAGTAGAGTATTCCAGCCAGCAGGAAGTGCAGCATTTGCACTACAATATACAGGTGCTGGTCATATAATTAGAATATCAAAAAGTTGATTTATTTCAGTAATTCCATTCAAAAAGTGAAACTTGGATATTATATTCATTCATTACACACAGACTGACATATTTCAAATGTTTATTTCATTTAATTGTGATGATTAAAACTGACAACTAATGAAAATCCCAAATTCAGTATCTCCGAAAATTAGAATATTACTTAAGACCAATACAAAAAAAGGA
>JACXGI010004208.1:0-33575 GCA_016801175.1 Esox masquinongy
ATGTGGCATGTAAACATGAACCATTGATCTGGCAGGGGAGAAGTGGCAGGGAGTTGTATAAATCTGCGTGCTGATGAGGTGACTGGGGACAGGTGTGTGATTTGGTGATTGGTGACAGGTGTGTGCTTTGGTGTGCACTGAGACTCAAGGGCGCGGGCGCCCTCTGCTGCGCGCTCGCGGAGGCGGGGACGTGACAAATATTCCCAAAAAGAATTTCAAATTTTGATTTGTCAGACCACAGGACAGTTTTCCACTTTGCCTCAGTCCATCTTAAATGAGCTTGGGCCTAGAGAAGATGTCACTGTTTCTGGATGTTGTTTTTATATGGTTTCTTCTTTGCATGGTAGAGTTTTAACTTGCATTTGTGGATGCAGTGACGTACTGTGTTCACAGAAAATGGATTTCGGAAGTGTTCCTGAGCCCGTGCAGTGATATCCACTACAGAATAGCGTCTGTTTTTAATGCAGTGCCATCTGAGGGCCAGAAGATCATGGCGATATTGATTTTCGACCTTGTCCCTTGCGTACAGAGATTTCTCCGGATTCTCTGAATCTTTTAATGTAATAATGTAACATAGATGATGAGATCTCCAAAATCTATGCAATTTTATGTTGAGAAACGTTATTCTTAAATTGTTGCGCTATTTGCCTGCGCAGTCTTTCACAGAGTGGTGAACCCCTCCTCATCTTTACTTCTGAAAAACTCATCCTCTCTGGGATGCTCTTTTTAAACCCAATCATGTTACGGTCCTAGTGCCAATTAACCTAATTAGTTGTGAGATGTTCCACCAGATTTTTTTTCACATTACACAACTTTTACAGTCTTTTGTTGCCTCTGTCCCAGCTTTTTTGAAATGTGTTGCTGGCATTAACTTCAAAGTGGGCATATACAGTATCTCACAAAAGTGAGTACACCCCTCACAGTTTTGTAAATATTTGATTATATCTTTTCATGTGACAACACTGAAGAAAGGACACTTTGCTACAATGTAAAGTAGTGAGTGTACAGCTCGTACAACAGTGTAAATTTGCTGTCCCCTCAAAATAACACAACACACAGCCATTAATGTCTAAACCGCTGGCAACAAAAGTGAGTACACCCCTAAGTGAAAATGTCCAAATTGGGCCCAAAGTGTCAATATTTTGTGTGGCCACCATTATTTTCCAGCACTGCCTTAACCCTCTTGGGCATAGACTTCACCAGAGCTTCACAGGTTGCCACTGGAGTCCTCTTCCACTCCTCCATGACGACATCATCAGCTGGTGGATGTAAGAGGCCTTGAGCTCCTCCACCTGCCGTTTGAGGATGCCCCACAGATGCTCAATAGGGTTTAGGTCTGGAGACATGCTTGGCCAGTCCATCACCTTTACCCTCAGCTTCTTTAGCAAGGCAGTGGTCGTCTTGGAGGTGTGTTTGGGGTCATTATCATGTTGGAATACTGCCCTGCAGCCCAGTCTCCGAAGGGAGGGCATCATGCTCTGCTTCAGTATGTCGCAGTACGTGTTGGCATTCATGGTTCCCATTCATACGTGTTGGCATTCATGGTAATCCATGTCCTAGTCTGCTTGTCTTCAGCAAACTGTTTGCGGGCTTTCTAGTGCATCATCTTTAGAAAAGGCTTCCTTCTGGGACGACAGCCATGCAGACCAATTTGATGCAGTGTGCGGCGTATGGTCTGAGCACTGACAGGCTGACCCCCCCACCACTTCAACCTCTGCAGCAATGCTGGCAGCACTCATACGTCTATTTCCCAAAGACAACCTCTGGATATGACGCTGAGCATGTGCACTCAACTTCTTTGGTCGACCATGGCGAGACCTGTTCTGAGTGGAACCTGTCCTGTTAAACTGCTGTATGGTCTTGGCCATCGTGCTGCAGCTCAGTTTCAGGGTCTTGGCATTCTTCTTATAGCCTAGGCCATCTTTATGTAGAGCAACAATTCTTTTTTTCAGATCCTCAGAGAGTTCTTTGCCATGAGGTGCCATGTTGAACTTCCAGTGACCAGTATGAGGGAGTGTGAGAGCGATGACACCAAATTTAACACACCTGCTCCACATTCACACCTGAGACCTTGTAACACTAACGAGTCACATGACACAGTGGAGGGAAAATGGCTAATCGGGTCCAATTTGGACATTTTCACTTAGGGGTGTACTCACTTTTGTTGCCAGCGGTTTAGACATTAATGGCTGTGTGTTGAGTTATTTGGGGGGGACAGCAAATTTACACTGTTATACAAGCCGTACACTCACTACTTTACATTGTAGCAAAGTATCATTTCCTCAGTGTTGTCACATGAAAAGATATAATCAAATATTTGCAAAAATGTGAGGGGTGTACTCACTTTTGTGAGATACTGTATTTTTCAAGAAACAATAACATTTCTCAGTTTCAACATTTGAGATGTTGTCTTTGTACTACTGTCTATTGAATATAGGGTTTAAATGATTTGCATGTCATTGCATTATGTTTTTCTTTACATTTTACACAGTGTCCCAACTTTTTTGTAAACAAGATTGCACAATTTGGTGAGTAAGCTTAAGATAAGCAAAGGTCCTTTTGTCCTGCATGTTGCCCACTCAGAAATTCACAACAACAAATGTTTCACCTAGAATCAGTATGAAATTAAAATTATTTTTGGCGTTTGTTTGGGATGAGAATGTTTCAATCAAATTTATTTATAAATCAAGTTTATTTATAGAGCCCTTTTTACATCAGCAGTTGTCACAAAGTGCTTTTACAAAACACCCTGCCTTAAACCCCATGGGGCAAACAACAGTAGTGTTAAATTTCAGTGGCTAGGAAAAACTCCCTAAGAAGGCCGAAATTTAGGAAGAAACCTAGAGAGGAACCAGGCTCAGAGGGGTGACCAGTCCTCTTCTGGCTGTGCCGGGTGAACATATTAAGAGTACAAATTGTAATAATAAATGCATGTGGGTATTAAATAGAGTCTATTTAAACCTAATCCAGGTCGGGAGCATGACCAGATGGACAAGGACAGGGACAACGCAGGACTGGGAAAATTTAGAAAATGCATTCCTTAGATCTACAAGGATTTATAGTGGAGAAGGAGAACTTACCCTACTCCCCTGGCACAATAATATAGCAGCGTAAGACGTTGGGGCTGAGACAGGGGGGTTCAATGACACTATGGCCCTATCCAGGGGAGGCCCCGGACAGGGCCCAACAGGCAGGAAATCAATCCACCCACATTGCCAAGCATCAACCAAAGGGACACCCACCAACCGCAACCACCCTGAATGAGGGCCGAGTATTGCCAGCAGAGTTCAGCCCAATTGCACAATGTGCGCAACAGAGAGACAACAACAAGCTCGGGTAACACTTTCAGATAAGGGTACATGAACTACCATGATGAACAAAGACAAACAAACGGTTAATAATGATAACCCCTACTTTATTAATGATTTACAAATGCATTAACAGAGTGTAGTGTCATTTGTTCATGTTGAGACAGATGTCGTTAGTTAGTGGTTGTTAAGGTAGGATAATTCATCACTTTCCTTAAGGGGACACAAAATAATTAACTAATGGTGAAGTATCAGTTATTAAGGGTTTATAGCTGCCAATGGGTCATTAGTTAGTGATTGTTAAGGTAGAATAATTCATCACTTTACTTAAAGGGACACAAAATAATTACCTAATAGTGAGGTATCCTTAATTAATACTTTATTCCGGCTCACTGGTTACTGAGTGGGCCAAAAGAGTATGAACTAATGGTTTGGTGTTAGAATACTAGTGATAGCACATAATCCTCCCTTCAAGAATGACAGGATTAACTAAGTGTCGGCTATAAAGACAATTTGTAAAACAACCTCTCTGGAAACATGGACATCATGAAGGAAGAGATGAGTAATGTCTTTTCAGTAGAAGTGTAAACAGGCAAGTCTTACGCAAAAAATAAACAGTCACATTAATCAGTCAATCAAATTAAATTTTGTCAAGCCCTTTTTCAAAATTAGACATTTCACAAAGTTCTTATACAGCAGTAATGTTGTAATTATGTGTAAAACACCTTCATGTTCAGCTAGTGTAATAAAATCTGGTAAAAGAATTACACAATTGCAAATTACCTTAATGTTAACACGAATATAACATGGCTGAGCAAGCTAGCAAAGTGCTAACCGAAATTAACAAACACTTGACTGGAGCTAGCATACAGCTAGCTGGCGCCAGCTAACAGGAACTAGCTAATCCCTAACCCTTACAGTGCAACAATTGCAAAGTTCCTAAACAATACAATTACAAAATTCAATTATATTAATCCTAGGGATATTGTCAGGAGTGTTGTTTTCGAAAATAAAATGTTCATACAGGACTGTAACAAATTTGTTTTTTTTCAAAGGAAGGCACCACCGTCATGGCATTTTACATTCAACATGGGTTTTCTGTCTCGTTCATAGTTATAAAATTACTATGCTTTTCCAACTCGACAAACACTTTAACAGGCAAGTATCGAAATGTCCAGTGTACTTTTGTACATTACCGACCTGGAAAACAGGATAAATTATGAGAAAGAAAACATGGCTTTTACTTCAAGAGTTACCAGAACGCGCAGGTGTTTGTTTGGATCAAATTCAGTCCCAGCGCAACGCGACCATGTCTCTCTGCCCCCTACTGGCCAACCACAGTAAGTGTCCTTTAATATATGTAATGTATCCCCATTTCAAACAATACATAACCCTGAATGCGACCATAAGTTTTGTGCGCGTCACACCTATTTGAAGACACAAGTAGCCAGCCTACCTTAGTAATAATGGTTGCCGCACCGTAATCATATTAACAAATTGGATTATTTTATGAAAAATGTATAGTACTTAGCTATTCATGCAAACAATTAGCTACATGAATGCATTTCCTGCATCATCATTAAACATTACAGTACAAACTGCAAAAAACGACATGAGTTTATGTCCTGTGTCAACATGAACAAATGACACTACACACTGTTAGTTAATGCATTTGTAAATCATTAATAATTTAAGGATTATCATTATTAATTGCTTGTTCATGTCATTGTTCATCGTTCGTTCATGTTAACTACTGTATTCTTTAATGGTAGTTCATGTACTGTTATCGGAAAGTGTTACCACAAGCCCCTGACTCCGCCCCCGAATGGCATTGGAGTGGGGGCATCCCAGTGGAGATGAGAGCCCACCTGGCAAGACAGCATGGGTGGACAGAATCAAGCCTTTCTGGTTATCTTCACACCCCTGGGCCAGACTACACTTAATCATAGACCATGCTAAAGAGATGAGTCTTTATTAGACACTTGAAAGTTGCCACTGAGTCTGCATTTCTAACCTTAATTGGCAAATCATTCCACAGTAGTGGAACTCTATGAGAGAAGGCCCTGCCTCTGGCTGTCTGTTTAGAAATTCTAGGTACAATTAAAAGGCTTGTATCGTGCGATCTAAGGTTACGTGTTGGTATGTTTGGCTGGATAATTTCAGCGAGGTAAGTAGGAGCAAGTCCATGTATTGATTTATAGGTTAACAATAAAACCTTAAAATCAACTCTAACCCTAACAGGCAGCCAGTGTAAAGAGGCTAGTACTGGAGAAATGTGTTCAAATTCTTTAGTTCTAGTTAGTATTCTAGCAGCCATGTGCAGCACTAATTGAAATTTATTGATTTATCAGGGTAACTGGAAAGAAGAGCATTGCAGTAATCTAATCTAGAAGTAACAAAAGCATGGATTAGTTTTTCTGCATCAATGTTTGATAGAAAGTTTCTGCTTTTTGCAATGTTTGGAAGATGAAAATAAGCAACTCTTGAGATATATTTTTTATGTTAATCAAAGGAGAGGTCAGGGTCGAGGGTAATGCAGAGGTTTCTTACAGGTTTTTGGGATACGACCTTGCAGCCGTCAAGGTTCACAGTGAGATCTGCCAACAAAGCTCTTAACAGGATTAAGTATATTGACAATTTCAATATCTTGTGGAACTGTAAAGAGCGCTATAGATGTGATGGTGTTCATCCAAACATCATGGGATGCCGGCTCCTTGGTGCCTACATACGTCACGCTCTTGGCATGCCATTTCCAAACAAAATAAGCATGAAGGACAGTACTCATAGGCAGAGTATCCACCCCCCCCCTCTCCTGACCCTCTAACTAAAATCACCAAATGCTTCTAGAAGTTGTCTTTGGCCCAAACGGGGGCACAGCAACTCCCATTCCCCGCTCCGCCACACTCACCCTCTCCACCTCCATCACACCCACTCTCTCCCCCTCTACCACACTCCCCCTCTAACACACTCACCAATCAGGGAGCTAGTTCTACCCAAAGAGAGCAGAGCTTATCTTTCCCTATGTCCCACTCCTCCCCCCCATTTAAAACGATTGCTTAGACAACTGCCACATCGTCAACAACCTTGTCCTTTATTTCCACAGAGCGCAGAATATACTCGGTGATGTGCTTCGGGTCCCTGCTATTGTGAAAATGGCAATGCCGACTGTTTTGAGTACAAGCTAAGACCCAGTATCTCTACTCCTGTGTTGATTAGAAATAGAAGGAATCGAGTGCATGCAAGTTATAAAGTAAACCTGTCTAATCTGTTAACTGTAACACGTCAAACTACTAGTCCAGGAACCCCTATTAAACTGGCTTTACTTAATATCAGATCTCTCGCCAACAAATCATTCTTGGTAAATGACATTATAATATCCTACAACCTAGATTTTATGTTTCTCACTGAAACGTGGCTAACAGAAGATTGTAGTGCTACTGTTCTTAACAAGACAGCACCTGAAAAATTTGGCTATATGAATACAGGTCGAAATGGTAGGAAAGGAGGGGCAGTGGCTGCCCTATTCAAAGATACATTCCAGTGCAAAGAAAATACACTTGGTAATTTTATTTATTTTGAATACCTCTGTTTTACATTGAAGGGTACCCCCAAAATTTTGTTTTTAACCATTTACAGACCTCCACAATATTCTGCAAATTTTATTGGTGATTTTGCTGAACTACTCTCTGTTATATCAGTTGATTATAACTTGTTTATTATTACAGGGGATTTTAACATCCACATAGATAATAGTACGGACAATAATGCCAAATAACTTTTTACACTACTTGACACTTTTGATCTCACTCAACATGTGAAAGAGCGCACACACACTCGAGGCCACATTCTAGATCTGGTTGTCTCTAAAGGTCTCGATATTTCCTCAGTCATGGTTAAAGACTTGGCCGTGTCTGATCATTTCTGTGTCTTTTTTGAATCACTGATAACCCCAGATGTTCCAGTAAACTGTTTCTGTTAAGAAAAGGTATGTTAATGAGAGTACCAATGCTCAGTTTATAGAAGCCATAGCTATCTCGCCAACAATAAGTGCTGAGTCAGTTGATGTACTCCTGGATAATTTTAATGCCAGAATATTGAATTTCATGGATCGTGTTGCACCGGTAAAGGTAAAGAAAACTATGAGGAAACAGAAAACACCATGGAGAACCACCATGATGTTAAGCGCCCTGAAAAGAGAATGTAGGAAAGCGGAATGTAAGTGGAGGAAAACTAAACTTCAAATCCACTATAAACAAAGCCTTGGTAGCTTGAACAATGAGTTACGCAGGGCTAGACAGCAACATTTATCGGGAGTGATCAACAAGAATATCAACAATACCTGCGCTCTATTTGCCATGGTTGACAAGCTTACAAACCCCCTAAAGCAGATAGCATCAGAACTCATGTCCACTGTGAAATGTAATGAATTTGCGTGTTTCTTTAGTGAAAAAAAGTATTAGACGGACAATCAGAACTACACAGTCTAACAAGGACACTGTACCATCACTACGACCACCAAGACTTAACTTGGTTATTATGTCACAATTTAATACAATTAATCAAAAATCCCTAGAAGAAACAGTTCAACATCTTAAAGCTTCCACACGTTGTCTCGACACACTGCCATCAGACTTTTTTAAAACAATTTTTATTACTCTATAACAATGAACCTACAGCAAATAGTTAATAGCTCTCTGCAATCAGGCATTTTCTCAACTTCTCTAAAAACAGCTGCCATTAAGCCCCTATTAAAAAAGAGAACAATGGATGCATCTATATTGACCTGTATCAAATCTCCCTTTTATAGCCAAGATCATTGAGAAGGTTGTCTTCAATCAACTCAGCAATTTTGTGAACTCAAGCGGTCTCTTAGACAAATTTGAGTCAGGCTTCCGACCTCACCACAGTACTGAAACGGCCATGATAAAAGTTTTAAATGATATACGGCTGAATACTGATTCTGATAAAATAACAGTTCTGGTTCTTTTAGATCTCAGTGCAGAATTTGAAACTGTAGATCATAGAACACTTATAGATAGGCTGGAAAATTGGGTAGGACTCTCTGGGACAGTCTTTAATTGGTTCAGATCTTATCTAGATGGCCGGAGTTACTTTGTCACCATTGGTAATCATGAATCTGATTGGGTGGCTATGACATGCGGAGTTCCCCAGGGATCAGTTCTCGGACCGCTTCTGTTCAATCTCTATATGCTACCTCTGGGCCAAATTCTACAAAACAACAACATTAACTACCACAGCTATGCCAATGATACTCAAATATATGTGGCTCTCGAACCGTATGACAACAGCTCAATAGACTCTCTGTGTCACTGTATAGAGCACATAAATATGTGGATGAACCAAAATTATGAGATTATTGTGTTTGGCTACAAAAATAAAAGAACAATTCTCGGGCCCTCGGGTTTAGAACTCATTACTAATTTAGTGAACGTGTCGAGCGATACGGCATCAAAACATTCAAGTGTCCCCATTGACACCTGGTCAGGGAGGTTCAGGACATTCTCAGGACAACTGAGATTTTGGGGATTGTAACTATTTAAGGTGGCGTCAGATATTTGTTTTCTAATGGTGATGATCTTTTCATCAAAGAAGTTCATGTATTCATTACAGCTAAAGTGAAGACCCAGTTCACTTGTAGAGCATTGCTTTTTTGTTAACTTTGCAACTGTATCAAAGAGAAATTTTGGATTGTTTTTGTTCACCTCAATCATGTTGGAGAAATAAGCTGATCGAGCAGATGTGAGTGATTTTCGGTATTGTAGTGTACTGTCTATCCAGGCTAGTCTGAATACTTCCAACTTGGTGGAGCGCCACTTTCGCTCCAATTTTCTGGAGGCTTGCTTGAGTGCTCTAGTATTGTCTTTGTACCAGGGAGCAAGTTTCTTGTTGCGTATTTCTTTTGTTTTTAGTGGTGCAACCGTATCTAAAGTATTTTGCAGTGTTGAGTTTAGATCCTCGATTAGATCGTTTCCGCATTTATTTACTCTGTCATCGATGAGCGAGCTTGTGAAGAATATCAAGAAATCTATTTGTAGTCCGAGAAATTATATTACTGCTTTTGAAAGTCATTGTTTGCAGAGCAAGTGGGTTTCTTGTTTTAACGGCAAATGTAATAAGACAGTGATCCGATATTCCAGGATTTTGGGGGGAAATTATTAGAGCTACAACATCTACTTCTCATGACAGGACTAAATCTAAGGTATGATTGTGGCAGTGCGTTGGACTTGAGACATGTTGGACAAAACCCATTGAGTCAATTATGGCTTCAAGGGTCATTGGACTTTTCCATATGAATATTGAAATCGCCAAAAATTAGAATAATATCTGCAATGACTACAAGGTTAGACAAGAATTCTGGAAACTCATTGAGGAACATTGTGTATGGCCTGGAGGGCCTATATATAGTAGCTATGTAAAACGATTTATCAACTTTCATGAGTAAAACTTCAAAATAATGAAAACCAGTGATGTGTTTAAGGGTAAATTTGTATTTTCTGCCATAAATATTAGCAACACCCCTTCCTTTTCGGGATGCCCGGGGAGATATGATCACTAGTATAGCCAGGAGGAGAGGCCTCATTTAAGGCAGTAAATTCATCAGGCTTTAGCCATGTTTCACACAAGCCAATAACATCTAGTTTATGATCAGTGATTAATTCATTTACTGCAACTGCCTTTGGAGCAAGGGATCTAACATTTAGGAGTCCCATTTTGAGATGCAAGGTAATACAATCATTTTTATTTGTGACCGAGGTGGAGGAAGGCTTTATCTTAATAAGGTTGCTATTGTTAGCACTACCTTGTTTAACTTTTCTCAGCCTGGAACGAGTTGCAGTCACAATGGGCAAAACTATACTAACTACTATGGCTATGCTATCGACAGACTCCACTATGCTAGCAGGCTGGCTAACACCCTGCAGCCTGATCTGCACCCTATCTCATGGTGAGGCTATAGGAGCGAGACTCCTGTCAATGTTCCTAGATAAAAGAAGAGCACCACTCTAGCTAGGATGGAGTCCGTCGCTCTTCAGTAGATCAGGCTTGGCCCTATTTCTGGGAGAGTCCCAAAAAGAGAGCCAGTTATTTACAAACTCTACCTCCTGCGACGGGCAGAACTCCGTTTTCAGCCAGCGATTGAGTTGCGCAAGTCTGCTGTAGAGCTCGTCACTACCCCTAGCTGGGAGGGGGCCAGAGACAATTACTTGATGCTGACATCTTTCTAGCTAATTTACACGCTGATGCTATGTTCTGCTTCGTAACCTCTGACTGTTTCATCCTAACGATGTTGGTGCCAACGTGAATAACAATATCTCTGTACTCTCTGCACTTGCCAGTTTTAGACTTCGCTAGCACCAACCCCAGATTTGTGGCTAACGTCGGTGGCTCTGCCCCCCGGTAAACAGTGTAGGAATGTTTTCATATTAAATGTTTTTGTGTTGTGCTTCATTGGTGGAAAATCCTATTGCTCACTACAACTATATGGTTCATATTTGACTCAGTCTTTCAGAGATACTTATTCCTGGAGAACTACGTAGCACTGGATGATGTGGCCAATGATTGGTTACCAGTGCAAAAGGCTATAAGAAGCAGTACAGTATTTTTTAGAATAGGTTTTATTGTTTTCCTTATGTTTAAAGAAGCACATTATCCATTCATAATTCACTCTATTTGTAGACCTACTTGCTCTTGCTTGCAACAAATTCATTTGAAAAACAATATGGATGATACATTATATCTATTGTTCAAAGCTTTACACCTCCTTATAGAAATCCTATGCTGTCCAGTTCCACTCCAGTGCAATATCGGTTTTCTATGGCCTGGGTGAAACAGTCTAACTCGGAACACATATTTAATAATGAGAATAGTGCCATGTTCAGGAAATTTAAAATGGCACTGTTCAATTTCTCTCATGGGCTAGCTGGTTGCTGGAGATGAAATATACTGTAAATTGTTCTTTTCTGGAAAAAATACTTGATTGAAGGAATGGAGGTGAACTAACGATTGTCTAGTCCCATGACATCTTCCTACTTACTAGTATGTAGTATCGTCAAATAAACGCTTGAGTATTTCAATGAGGAAACATGTTGGTAGTGGCACCAAATTATTAACAGTTTAATGTGATATCAACAAGAATAAGCATTGCATTGTCAAACAAAATTGTAGACATCTTTCAGGGTAGTATGTGGAAAGTACATCTCAAATATTGTCCCACCATTTCTCATATTTTTTTTCAAATCAAATACAGATAGATATTTTACAAAATGAAGTGTAGGAACTCCATTTATTCTAAGTAAATCATTGGTTCAAACAGTGTTCTGGAGCAGAAAGACAATTGGGGGATTAAAAGAATAAATAAAAATCTTGATTTTCAAGAGAGTCTTAACCACACATTGACAACATTGAAAAAGAGCAATAAGGGATACAAAAGAATAAGTTGAAACTGGGTTAATAAGTCTCTGGGTTGCATTTATCCCTAAACATTAAATAAATAAAGAATTCCCAGTTTCACACCTCATAACAAAGAAATAAGGCAAAAAACATGGACTTAAGCTTCCCGTATCATACAGCATATACATAAATAAGATACATGTATATTGAGTACACATTGCAGTATTTCTAAACAGTTTCTAAGAGCGGTTATTACAAATCTCAACTATTGGAATTTGTTTCAGTCAGAAGTATTTTACATACGACAAGACAGATACATATGGCAAGTAATACAGGCATAGTATACCTGGCAAACACAATGGCAACTCACCACAAGAGAATTGAACATTCTATTCAAACAACAAAGTGTTTTGTCTTCAAAACATTCAACTTTGAAGAGCAAATAATATGTGCATTGTTGATATGCTGGGCAATATCTTAGAGAGCATTTTATCTACATATACATATATACCAATCAGCCATAACATTATGACTACCTACCTAATATTGTATAGGTCCCCCTTTTGACGCCAAAACAGCCCTGACCCGTCGATGCATGGACTCCACTAGACCTCTGAAGGTGTGCTGTGGTATCTGGCACCAAGACGTTAGCAGCAGATCCTTTAAGTCCTGTAAGTTGCGTGGTGGGGCCTCCATGGATCGGACCTGTTTGTCCAGCACATACCACAGATGCTCGATTGGCTTGAGATCTGGGGAATTTGGAGGCCAAGTCAACACCTTGAACTTGTGTTGTGTACCTCAAACCATTCCTGAACCATTTTTACTTTGTGGCAGGGCGCATTACCCTGCTGAAAGAGGCCAGTGCCATCAGGGAATACCGTTGCCATGAAAGGGTGCATATGGTTTGCAACAAAGCTTAGGTATGTGGTACGTGTCAAAGTAACATCCACATGAATGGCAGGACCCAAGGTTTCCCAGCAGAACATTGCCCAAAGCATCACACTGCCTCTGCCGGCTTGCCTCCTTCCCATAGTGCATCCTGGTGCCATGTGTTCTCCAGGTAAGCGGCGCACACGCACCCGGCCATCCACGTGGTGTAAAAGGAAACATAACTCATCAGACCAGGCCACCTTCTTCCATTGCTCCGTGGTCCAGTTCTGATGCTCACGTGCCCATTGTAGGCGCTTTTGGCAGTGGTACAGGGGTCAGCATGGGCACCCTGACTGTTCTGCGGCTACGCAGCCCCATACGCAACAAACTGCGATGCACTGTGTGTTCTGACACCTTTCTATCAGTACCAGCATTAACTTTTTCAGCAATTTGAGCTACAGTGGCTCGTCTGTTGGATCGGACCACACGGGCCAGCCTTCACTCCCCACGTGCATCAATGAATCTTGGTCGCCCATGACCCTGTTGCTGCTTCACCACTTTTCCTTCCTTGGACCACTTCTGATAGGTACTGACCACTGCAGGTCGGGAACACCCTACAAGGCCTGCAGTTTTGGAGTTGTTCTGACCCATTCGTCTAACTATCACAATTTGGCCCTTGTCAGAGTCGCTCAGATTCTTACGCTTGCCCATTTTTCCTGCTTCTAACACATCAACTTTGAGAACAGAATGTTCACTTGCTGCCTAATATATCCCACCCACTGACAGGTGCCATGATAACGAGATTATCAGTGTTATTCACTTCACCTGTCAGTGGTCATAATGTTATGGCTGATTGGTATATTACGGGTGTAACAGTACTTAAAAGTAACGGATCGGTACATACCGCAAATTTTAAGTCACAGTTCGGAATGATTTCGGTACAGTGGAAAAAGACATGCCAAACATAACATTTCTTTTTATTATGAAGTTATAAACTTTGCCCATTGCCACTGTAGTTACAGCTGCAATAGGTAGGATGTGTTAGTAAAAAAACAATTACAGCATTTTGCAATTACTCACCGGTCAGAAAGCCGTTCTGAACCAATGCCTGATAGAGAATGAAGTTCAGAAAAATAATATGAAAAATAGAATTACCTGTTCTAAAAAAAGCGCTAACTCTATTGTTAGCCTTGATAACTTTAGCTTAGGGTTCCTGGTAGCTAGCTATAAAGAGGACTTCTTTCCCTTATTTGCAGTTTTCGTAGTGTATGCTGTAGTAGACAAGGGAGGAATTGGCAGTTTGTCAACCTGGTCTCTAGCTGCCATTATAGTTTCTTACAGTAAGCCAACTTTGCTCCTGTACTCATGCTATATATATATCCTCCATGTAAAATGCGCGTTCACAAAATAAACCACAGAGGAAAGCCCACCTTGTAGAAGGCGATTGGCTGGACCAAGATTGCTAGAACCGAAATGTCTGGAAAGTAGTGGCTGGCTCCAAAAATTATAAATTCATATTTCACTGGCACTGAACTGTCTGTGTTGCTAAACAACTCTTTGAGGGCCTCATCAGCTTACACAACATGTTTATAGGGGACAAAATTAGAGTTTTTTTTACTGAACAAATCCTAATTAGTGGAGCTTTAACTGTATAGTTGTAATTTTCCCAAACAGGAGACCTGAAGGATACAGGAGGGTCCTAAAGCTCTGGCTTGTATTTTGTTTTCACTATATTTATTTACGAGGCTGTGTTACATGTTCTAGGCTTCTTCAGTTGCTAAGTTACGGCTCCAATATCCGTCTCCGGGGGGAAACTCTGAGTTTAAAATGTCAGTTCCACACACAAAAAAGTAATGTTTATGGTTAAAACTAGACTATATTCATTTGGATCACAATGCGTACTGAACCGAACGTCTTGTACCGAACGGTATGGTACGGATACGTGTACCGTTACACCCCTAATATATATTTATACTATTCCATGATAGGCTGCCATGTGATGACAGCAGTAACATCAGGTATATAATGTGTATAGTGAAGCTAGATTCCAGCCACTTATTTACCTAAGAGAGCAGAAATACAGAGTCAACAAGAACCAACAATACTGACATGCACATAATACCTGCAAACAATAGGTAATTAGGTAATTAACTAATCCTTCACATCTTTTATGGGTAATAAGATGAATCTGTGAAATATCGAATTCAATTTAATTTTCCTGAGAGTTAGACTCAGCAAAATCCCTGTGTTTCAAGAGAGGGAGGGATGTGGAGAGAGGGATGGGGGGAGAGAATGAAAGAAAGAAAAAGGCCCACTATACATATCATTGTATTAAGCGTGGTGTGGGATTGTGGTGGGGAAATCAAGTTTCAGATGACAGAACAGCGCTGATGTGGAACTGCGCAGCTTGAGCTTATATCCAAGTATCTTAAATTTGCATGATCACATCAACATTCCTAGCCAACGATAATTCATCCCCATCATTCTCTGGAGCCAAACATGAAACCTCATCGATTTAAGTCTCAGACAGACTCCCCTGAAATAAACAGTCATCATCTCAAACCTCTTGCCATGACGGGGTAGCTGATCAAAGTATCTGAACTATTCACGAGCTAGCACAGCTGATTTAACATGTCTACTAATCATGAAGCCCTTGATTAGTGAATCAGATGCGCCAGTTCAGGTCAACAACAGAAAATGCGGAAGGAGAGGAGAGGTTCGGGGATCAATGCTGAGGACGAGCGGGCCCACTGAGAACTCATCTCAGACATTGGTGCAGTTGGTCAAGGGTGGTGTGTTGTCCACCTTGCTGCGGAACTCCTTGAGTTCATTGAGAGGGGAGCTGCTGGTGATCCGACACCGGAACACCTGCTTGTAGGCCTTCCTGAAGTTCTCGGAGAGGAACGCGTAGATCACGGGGTTGACAGAAGAGTTGCTGTAAGCCAGGCAGTGGGCCGCCACCCGGAACACAAAGGACCACTGGGTCAAGGGGAAGTTGCCAAACTCCACCCACAAGTGGACCACGTGATGGGGGAGCCACGACAGGCAGAACACCACCACCACCACAAGAACCGTCTGGGCAGTCTGAGGGAGGGGAGGGAGGGGGCAGGGGAGGAGAACGACAGTTAAATATGAGGTTGGTATTTGCCCACTGCAGTTTAACTTTTATTAATTAAAAAAGAAAAAAATACTTCTCTCATTTGTTGTTTGTTTATATAGTACTGTGCCAAAGACTTGAAACAGTACTGTACTGTATGTTTTAGGGTTGTGCACACATAAACGGCGACACCTATAATGTTCTCCCTTTACAAGATTGGCACTTGAATTTGAATCTTAAATGTTCTTGTGTAATCCCCCAACTAGCAAAGTTAACGATGCCACCTACCATCCCCCAACTAGCAAAGTTAACGATGCCACCTACCATCCCCCAACTAGCAAAGTTAACGATGCCACCTACCATCCCCCAACTAGCAAAGTTAACGATGCCACCTACCATCCCCCAACTAGCAAAGTTAACGATGCCACCTACCATCCCCCAACTAGCAAAGTTAACGATGCCACCTACCATCTGAAATAACTATTTCATGCTTTCCGGCCAGCTCTGCATTTCCAATGCAATCCCAAATTTCAGATTGATTTACCGCTGTGTTAAAAAATCAGCAGGCAACATGAGAGATGTTTCTAGGGCACTGGGGGTTCACTGGAGATGATGACAAATGTTCGGTCTGCTCGCTTTCCCTGCTATTTAGTTTAAAGGAATGTTTTAGAAGATAAATGTGCATGACTGCCACAGCAGCCCCCGAGCCCAATAACAGGGTACACTAGCACGGTGCTTCTCACATGTGTGTGGAGAGGGTCAATAAAACCACACAAACATACTGTGGAAAAGAGAGACACAGAGCCTGGACACTGTGCAAAGGGTGAGTCAGAGATAAGGTCAGAGGGACGTGATGGAAGACTGAGTGAAAAACAGACATTTCTGACAGTGACTGAAGCAATACAGAAACAGTAGCATTTCATATAGGAGGATAATAATTTGCTGTGTTTGTCTTCCAAAGTAAAAGTTGAATGTAAGGGCCATATGCTTAAAGGAACATTTCACTGCTGCTCTATTTACCTCTATATATGGTTGTAAATATGGTATTAACATATCATATGTACATTCAAAATTGTGAATTTCCTCACATATAGGAGATACAACCATTTCTGTACTTCACTGGTAGTAATGGGCCATCTCCATTTCCAGGTTGGAAGCAAACCACAATTTCCAGATTCATTTGCGATTTCAGGACAATCTCAAAAAGACTAGCTAGCTAAAGTGCTCCTGACAATCAGCAAAAAATAGTACCAACCCAGTACTGAAATCCCCCTCCCCCCCAAGAAAATTAGTCAGCTGTCCGGCAATGTTGTGGCTGATAGGAACATTGTTCAAACATGTCCAATGTATAAATTAATTCATTGGTATGGAAGAGGAAGGTACATTTCTTTGTGTAAAAAGGTTGGCCACAAGTTAATATTAATTGTGCATTATCAATCTTCGTCTGTTGAAAGTCTGTTTAACGTCTTATCTAAGGCACATGAACTCGCATGCACACACTTATATAGTGAAGCCTGAACATGCACATGTGCGAACACACTCATACACACACAGGCTTACAGGGTCCTACAGGGTTGAGTAAATATCCTAGTGGGTGTTGTGAGTTGGGAATACATTCCAGAAAGTAAATGTTTGTTTTGTGACATGTAAGCGTGTGAACACACTCTCTCAGAGGATTTTCATTTTTAGAGATCAAAATCTCTCGGGAGACAAAATCAACAAAGTGAAACAGTTGAGGTGGAACATTTTGACTTTCAGTCTGCTATCCCCACAAAGAAAGGCTTTCCTTAGCTCTCCATTAGGAGGATTTTGGAAGACTCGGCCTATCATTATCATCCAATTTTGTTCTGCTGTTTAAATGCCTACTTGACGGACATAACTGAAAGCAAACTTTTAAATCTGCTTATTAACTGTACCTCACACCTCCTACGCATTGAATTCATTAAAACATAGTGACATGCCAACTGAAAAGAAACTCATTAAATACTCCAGGGAACAACTTTTTTGCAGAGTAGAGATGTTTTTGAAGCTTGCAATCATTAATAACCGTCTGTGGACATTTAATTTATTCAAGTATTTATATCATAATGTGTCAGAAAGCACTGGAGTTCATTTCACACTTTTGTAAACGTGTGCAGGATGCCAAAATCCAGTCTGGCCTCAAATGATCTCTCATGCCAAAATTCTCTTAATAATAATGAAAACGAACTGTCATGATTATTATCTGGGAGCGGATTGGAAGAACATAATTTGTTGAATACACTTGTCGAAGGAGGATTACAGAATTTTAAGAGGTATTCTTATACATACTTAAAAGACATACAAAATATGCTAAGCTTGATAGTTTCGAAGCACACTGTATTCCTGTCTGTACAACAGGACTGATGTTTCATAACAGTTAGTTTTTCCCTGATAGTAGTATTGTTTTCCCAGCTGCTCCTGACATGGCATTTCACAGCCTCTGGAAAGGTATAATGTTCTGAACGATGAACATATTACACACAAATACAATTAGCTTACAAATAAAATCTATTGCCTTGTTCAACTGTTTCAATCTCTGAACACAACCATTAATTATTAAGCATTCACAATTCAATCCAAGACAGATGTTACTTTAATTATTATTATAACTTTTGTATTCCTTTTTCAGTCATAAAGGTTGTGACTCCTGGGTTAATGTTTAGGTTAGGAATTAGGTTCAAGGATTAAGGGTTAGGGGAAGAGGTAGCTAACATGCTAAGTAGCCATAAATTAATATGTGGTTACACAATTACTAATTAGCTAATCCCTCATGGTCAAATGATTTAAACCAAAATTATACCAGAGATCTTTCATGACACAACAGTTTGCCTAACATAATGAGCAGTATTAGTTCTGGTACCTTGGACAAATCACAAATTCAGAGATGTTAGTGTCTTTCTGATTTTCTAAGGGGAGGGCAGTGATTTTGAACATGCAATCTTTGTGATTCCTCCCACCCCAAATAAAGAAATAAGATAATATTTTTTATTATGCACTCACCAAACAATCATAAAATACCATACTTTCTTCATTTCTGATTGGCTTGTTAAGCAAAATAAAACTTAGAAACTGAGCAGACCTCCGTCAATCTGATAATGAAAGGCATATCTTAGGTAATGTTGTTGTATGTTATTGTAACTCTTTATTTCTATTTTGTTTGCAGGTCATCCTTTTTTGGTTTTGTTAGGCTTGCTAGTTCTAGTTTTGTTAGGTGTGCTAGTTCTTTTCTCACATCCATTCCTGAGTCTTCTTTAGTAAAGTCCTCTGTTCTCCATGCGCAAACCCTTGTCTTTTAAATATGCAGTACTTAATGGAGGAATGTAATCTCATTTTCCCGAATCAAGCTGATTCTGTAAATCGCTCTGGATAACAGCATCTGCTAAATGACTAAAATCTAAATTATTTCCTAAAATTAAAGAGCTCTCTGGTAGAAAACAAGAAACCATACATGCCTAAAAGGGGCCATATGTTTCCTCTACTAATAGCATAAGTACAAGCATAAATGACCAGAAGGCATTTGCAGTTTGTTTTAAGTTAATGTTTTAATGATTTTTTTTTACAAAAAAACAGTGCCTGAGATATTCCCCATTTGAACTTTCTTGCCACTCCATCTATCAGTTTGCATTGACTTGTAATCTCCTTATACTCACTTTAGACACTCCCAATACTATCATTCCCACCCTGAACCAACCAGGACTAGCTAATACTGTTCCAGTCTTTCATAAGAGAACAGGAGACAATTTGTGTTATTGTGTAAAATTCAGTCTTGTAAACATTAGAAACACAGTGCCCCTTTTGAAAACTGGCAAGACTACCAGACCAACAAGGGGGGACCACAGGATGAGGTGATTATTAAAGTTATCCATAAAAAAGAAAAGATTCAGAAGAGCTTGGATCATAAACGTTGATTTCTCTCCTTTATACAGATGAAAAGACATTTGCCAAGACTCTGACCAACAAATTTAATTCTTTGGTTGGCAAATTACTCCACATGGACCAAACTGGCTTATACCCAACTTAGAACTTCAATATAAGATACTCTCCAACATTTCCTAATACCTCCACATGGACCAAACTGGCTTATACCCAACTTAGAACTTCAATATAAGTTACTCACCAACATTCCCTAATGTGGCCCTTGGTTTCGACTGTTGATGTGGAAAAAGCTTTTGATCAAGTAGAATGACCCTACCTATTTGTGACCCTACCACAGAAATTGACCTTTGGGAACTTAATATCCAACCTCTATAAAAGACAACCAATCTCTGTCACCCGACTTAATTTCCATGAGACAGGGATGTTCACTTTGAAACTGTTTTTTACTCTTGGAACCTAAACTGTAGTTTTAATTATAACTATATCTCAAGTTAGTAGCAATAAACTAATGATCCTCTAAACCAAATGTCTCTAAACCAAATGTCTATGAATGCTAAACCACCCCTGGTCAGAACAATTTATATCTCCCCAGACTCATTTACTTGGGGATTGAAATTATGGAAAAAACGTTGGAAAAACTCAAAGCAAACATATATAATTTTGGAGAAGCCTCCTGCAGGTTAGATGTACTGCCATTTCAATTGCCTTACCTTTTTCCAAAAAAATACAATTTGTAAACAACCTGACATAATCATTAATCTATTCATCTGTTTAATAAAATACTTAAACAAACAAACACACAGACACACATCTAACTTATGAAACATTTATTTGACAACCTTGTCTCCTGACAGGCTTAAGGAAACACCCTCAGTCGACTTACTAGCAAGCCATTGGAAGATTCAACAGTAAAAACAAACACACAATGTGTTTTTAAACCATTCAAATACTGATCTTGATCTACCTATGGATACAGTCATTGGACTATGACAGCTTCTAATTCAAACAAGGCAATAGGAAACATGTTCTTCCCCACAAATGATGCATTAACCCCCTTGTGCCCACTGAGGTAATGCATGTGACTAAGACTGTTTCAATTTATTACAATAACACCCACCTTCGGCCAATCAGTGTAATTTAGCAAATGCCGGAAATCTACGGCAAAAAGCATCCATAAGCCATTTCTGATGGTGCAAAGCATCGGATGTGCTTCAGAAGACATATCCCGATACTGACTGTCCCGTGCCTGCTGGGAGTTGATGCCATGAAACAGGGCCATAATTGCTAATTTGATATCACCAGATTAGGTTAAAAAACAGCCCTGTGTTGAGTGTTGACTGTGTTCTCATCACATGTACCCCATTTTGTTACAAAACAAATGTCCTTTACCAATTTATACTGTATGCATTTATGTGCCACACCCTGGCCACATGGATTTCTATTGGTCAATAGCGGCCATGTTGTTTCAGGTAATAATCTGACAAATATTGCATTAAAAGATCATTGTAATTAATGTACCGTATTAGGTTTTGCGGAGATTGGTCATTGGGTTTATTTTTCCACAAAAACCCTAAATGCTGGAAAATCATCGTGGCGTGGCTAATATGTTCCTTGTATGGAGTGGTAGCAACGATATGTATCAAATATAATTAATTAATTTAGATCAAACGTGGTGCAGGGGTGTGGCTAAGTTTGACATTACAATGACTTGTTTTAGCGCTATCATCTAGGCACTCATTTTCAATGGGGGAAAAAAGCAAGATCTTCACGATAAGATGCATCATACACCACTTTTTTTTATAAAATGTACCAGTGGTGTCTGAGAAACTGCTTGTGGCTTACATATGGACTGACGTACCAACACAGGCTGTTTCAAAGTCATGTCTTTATGGGGGAAAATAAAATAGGCTGTGTGGGTCAGTAAGATGGTTGGTGGTTTGTAAGTGCAATAAATTAGACCAGGCAAGAGTCTCTCATTGTTAAGATATTCCTGTAGACAAATATTTCAGTAATCAGAGTGTAGTAGATATGAATATGAATGACATCTACTTTAGATTGGACGAAATGCAATGCAATAAAATATCAAATTGTGAGTGTAAGCCATGGCATTACAAGTTGCAAGTTTAGAAAAAATAACAGAAACGAGAGAATGTGTTACAGTACCGTAATCAGAGTATTTGAGCATTTCTCTTACGCGCATATTTTGGTGTATGACACAATCCTGACAGAGGCTGAGTATAGCACAGTGGTTTGGCTCAACTGACCATTAGGAAGAGAGTGATGGCTGAAAGTCCACAGTTTTACTTTCACCTCCTGGTGCTTCACTCAAGTATAGTAATTGGCAGTCGCTAAAGGGACATTTTAAGTGGAATCCAGCTCTGATACCAAACGAAAAATTGGCTATTCATCTTACAACACAGACTATCAGTTAGTCTTTTGACAAGACTATTGTTTTTGCCAAAAACAAAAATTGCAAATGGAAGTTGGTCCTTCCTCAGTAGGGAATATGATTCTTTCATAGTGGCTTGTTAAATATTAGCGACTGGGTAATAAATACAGATGAGCAAGCAATGTCATGCTTCAAAACCCAGAGCTCTTGACACTGACATAACTAAACACAGGCTTTCTAAATTACACTGAAACTGTTTAGCGACTTCAACCAAAATGAAAATCAACATTAACATAAACAACATCATGAAGTGCATTCAAATGTAATAGGCTTTGGATATTGCCCATTGAACATTATATAACAGAACATTATATATCTGCACAGTAATTTAAATGAAAACCTCTGATCTATATTGTTGTTTATTATACCACAGGGATAGAAGCCATTTAAAGCTTCACACATGTACCATTTGTCTAGAGCAATCGACAATGTCTAACTGAAGAATTATGTAATGTACTTTTAGAATCTCATTCTGCACAGCCATATGTACTGGACAAGGGACTGGCCACCCCTCAGTGCCCGGCATCTCTCTAGGTCTCACAGGTTTTGACCCTAGTTTTTCAAAGCCACTGTGCATCTGCTCTTGTGGTTGCTTGCTCTTTTGGGTTTCTGAGCTGCATATTTGTTCCTTTGAAACAACTGCTGATGTAAATGGGGCTTTATAAAATAAATGTGATAGATTACTAAAGTTAAAGTTCCAATATTCAAAAAAGGACTCAGATAATTGTTTGGTATACAGCTAAGATCTCGTCTTTAATTATGTGTTCCCATAGTGTTTCTTGTGTGTGAGTGTTTCTCACTGTTGTCTGTGTTAAAACCATTTCTTTGTCCTGTTTCGGGTACATCCCTTATTTTGAAACTATGGATGAGGAACCATTTCATATTGCAAGTGTACACCTGTTTGAATTTGCTTCAAAAGAAATACAATATTTGAAGCAAAAATGAGACTACTGTAGGAAACATAACCCATTTCAAATTCGCAGATCGCTCTCTAAATGCAAGGAGTGACAGCCCACGATCTTAAATGCAATAATGTCAGCAACATTTTAAAGCTGCACATTCTAAGTGTTTGTACACCGCAAATAAAACCCTCATAGTTTGTGTATATCTTCATCATACATAGATCAAGCAAAATAAATTATATTTTTCAACAATCATTAAGTAAATACCAAGAATTGAAATGAGCATTGTACATCTTCTTTGATCCTAGACTGTAGCAGCTTTACTGGTGTCTTTTCCCCATTATAACTGTTAGAACTTCACATTTATGTGGCTGTCCGCCATTTAACAATGATCATTATCAACAGTTTGCATATGCAGATTCAATTAATGGTTTACATACCTTCTTTTTCGACGCCTCTGACTTTTTTGACATGTTTCTCAGTTTTTTGTGCAGGTGATTTAAAACCTGGAAATGACATACGAAACGATTAATTCAATCGCATGTTATTACACATGAAATATATTTGTAGTGAAAATAATTTATCTTGCCACCTAAAGTGTCTTTTACTCGTCCCATTTATGAATCGGACGAGTAAAAGACACTTCATATAACTTTATCGAAACATAAATAAATAAATCACGATTGCTGGCTTACCTTAGCGTAACAGAACGAAATAAGCAGCAGAGGCAAAACATATCCAAAAACAAACGTGCACACAACATAGACTTTCTTTTGGTTTTGATCCGGCCACACTTCCCAGCAATATTTGTGATTTTCGCCTCTCTGGTATATGTTGTGAATAACCGCGACTGGCGCTGCCATTGCCAAAGACAGTATCCAAATAACCACCACTCCAATAAAGGCGTGCTTCGCCACCCGGATAGAGGATGACTTTCTGGAATGAACAATGGCAATGTAGCGGTCCACCGACATTGCGGACAAGGTGAAAATACTGACCAGCATGGAAACAGTAAAGAAATAATGAATAAACTTGCAAATGAAGGCACCCAGAACCCATGTCGGCATCATGTAGATGGTTGACTGGAAAGGAATGCAGAAAAGTAGATAGGACAGGTCGGCGATGCTTAGGTTGAGGATAAATATGTTAGTGGTGCTGCGTGGTTTCCCGGGTTTACTACGCGCCAGTACCGTGATGACCATGGAGTTTCCCAATACTCCAAGCGTGAAGATGAGTCCGAAAACCAGAAGAGTAATGAAGTTGTCCGTGCCAATCCCAAACAAAAGTTTCTGGTTTTCTTCCCCGAAATCCGTTCCGTTGACATACCATGATCCAAATTCGGTTAGGTTTTCCAAACCAGACGAGTTCATCACTCACTCTAGTCCTGAACGATGTTCAAATTTCAAAATACTGTTAATGTGTTCCTGCGTGGTGCAGGGTCGTTTGACAGTAGCTGAATGACGTTTCTGCCTAATCAGATGTACCTGTCCACGATACATAATAAAAGCGTCATTTATTTTCGTTGAGTCGCTTGAATACAGCCATTCCACAATAGTATAATACCTTAATGTGTTACAATGTGCGTCATTGTTAATCGATACAATGAAAGTGATTGTGAGATATGTTGTCGATATGTCTCAAGTCAGTTATCCATAGTGTTCTGTTCTATTCATTCTTGGTGCCTAATGCAGCTGCTGTCTCCATGATGCGTCCTCACTCGCTGTCTGGCTCCGCGCAAATCCCTACTCGCCCCTACACAAATTACAGAAGGGTTTGAGATGCGCGTCTCGCGTCAGCTTTCAGTTCCACCACCCAATAACTAATAAAAAAAAACTCCAAACTTGGCCTGTCTACCTACTGGTGACCACAATTTGGGCACTGAGTGAATTGAAGGAAAGCGGTAATTTCTATTTAACATCAGACATATTTCTTTTGTCGGGTAACGTTGTGTGTGATTGCAATTGCAAAAAGAAATCTAATACAATTCTTGTAATTCTTATCGCCTTTCTTAAATTTCCGGTATGAAACAAGATTACGGATAGTCTATGTCATAATGGAGGATAGTGGGAAATATCCTTCCAATATTGTTTGATTTGGGTTGGTCTCTACACTCTACAGACAGTAGAAGATGGTTTAGCCATTGTTTTGGCAGTACAGCGTATATTTTGGGCCAGGCTACTTTACACGATGATGCATTTACAATAAGCCAGTCAGAATCCACAATATCCATTCGAATATACCCAAAGGTATCCCCAGTAGAGGCCAACATTCCTCTTCAGAATCCAATCAGAACAAACTAGTGACTGTGCTCTCCAAATCTCCAAATTTCAATTATCTCTGATATCCTTCAATTTGCTTTCCCCAGCTCATATAATTTCCTAATACAACTCTCTGGTTAATGTAATTTTGCAGTTTGATTCTTCGTCATTTCTCACATTAGGTCAGGACTGAACAGCACAGATGAGATTTGTGGATAATATATCTGTAGTTTCACTGCCAAGGTTTTGACCAGGTGGATCCCGCTCAAACGCGCGCGCACGCCCCAAATCTGTTGAACAGACGTGCGCAAGTCTTGGTAAAGTGGCTAATAAGCCAAGACTCCGGGCTATTCTTATGCAGAACTCAACACGCTAGATTGGCCAAGATTCGAAAGTGACTTATTGGTTGTAAAGCCCTGTAACAAACCCAATTAAAACAGACCATGGTATGTATACGGACTGATATAATGCACCACAGCTTTTATGCCTACCTGTGTTTAGGATTCGAACCACTCCGTTTATAATTAGACAGTAAGGAATGATTGGGTGTGGTATATTGTTCGTGGTGCGTTGTGCCTAATAACAACTCTTAGCCATGGCATATTCTGCATATACCACACCCCCTCGTTCTTTAATTGCTTAATTATAAACTGGGTGACTCGAGCATAAACAAGGTGGTCTAAACCGTGAATCCTGCTGACAAGCTGAAAGCTGAATAGTATAACAATAAATAAATGTTTACTGTTCTAATTATGTTGGTACACGTTATTAACAAAAAAACAGGGTTTATGCTATATGGCCAATAGCATATGGTCCTTAGGTTACGAACAGTTCTTTTTACGAACATCTCTACGAACATCTCTAACGCCCGGTAACCGAAGCGTATTGGTGAAAGGAGCCATTCATTTGACTTCATATATTTTTTATTTCTAAAATCATCCAGCGATTGTTTGCCGAAAAGGTGAAAACGTATTCACTAAAGATTGTGCATCTTTAATAGTGGGGAGAGCCCGTTTTTGCGTCACGCGCGCATTTCTCCAGTAAGACAACGTCCGTAAAAAGTAAAAGTAAGAACAGCAGGGGATCATGTAGGACAGGTAAAATGTTATATGAACGTATTTGAAAAATAAACGCATTTTATTTGAACGGACGTTTCACGCTCTAACAATTAAAAGGTACTTTTTTCCTTTACATTGGATTATTACAATTTTTTATTGTTTTGGGGTTATTTTTAAGCGGTTCGGGAGCCAAATGAAGCATCTCTTTCAGGTGAACTGAGCCAAAAAGACTTGGACTATAGCTAAATAACACGGCTAAGGAATTTATCTAGGCACTCCCTGTTGCATAAAACAGCCCTTAGCATGGTATATAGGCCATGTAACACACCTCATTTAGCATATTGCTGGGTTGTCATAGAACCTTTTGTTTTATGTCTTTTTAATATGCCTCCTTAGCACTGTTGGATTCTTAGTGACTTTTCATCTTATCACAGCAGTCACAACAGTCTGAGCAATAACACATAGTGGCCATGTCATGGCCGGCTTGTTTTCACTTGAAATATTGCACCCACTAATTTTCCAATCATAGATGTTATTTACACAATTAGCCTGGGTAAAAAGCAACTTTCTGACAAACTAGTGCTTAAACAGGATCCCTTGTCAGGATATCCAGGCATTCTGAATGTGTTTGTTGTGGGACAAAGCACTTAAGTGGACTGTGCTTGTGTAGTGGACTCTGGTTCAAGGGCAGGTTCTGCTCTTCACTGCCTGTTATATTGCCACAGAGCTGACCTCAGCTGGCTGAAGAAGTGAAATGGACCGGAGGGTTCAGTGAGCACTGCTTTATAGGAGCTATGGCAACAGAGCCACACTGCGTGGTAGAGTGATTCGCCCTCATTCTCACGGGTCAGGGTGGAGTGGCTTTTCTAAGCCCGGTTAGCACTGAGCTATCACTGGGAACCCAAACACATTTCCACACAGGACATATATCACCTCAATTATAGCTGCCAGCAGAGAGGCCCCAACAGTACTGGCAGAAAAAGAGTGGACCTCCCATTTCAGTCAGAACTGTTTCAAGACCGGTGCTTCACAGTCAACAGAGGTGTCTCACATTATTATACACAGTCAACTAACATCAGACAGCTACATTGCTTGAGTAGATATGAACTATACTTTATTCTTCATTTGACTGAATGTCGTTATGTGCTGTTTTTTTCATTAAATGAACATAAGGATATTGTATTTCATAGGTATGAATGTGATTTGGTTGAATATGATCTCAACAGATTGAAACCAAGCAAATAAAGACAATCGGAGCCATTATTTTTCCATTAAAGATGTCATTTCAAAATGATAGGCAACTATAATGTGAATATAAATATGACATGTGATATCTGTTTTATTGAATATTTATGACACTATATTATTGTTAAACAGATGAACAGTATTAAGACATCTTGTTGTAGAGCAGCAATAATAAAAGGCACCTAATGCCGGTAAACACAATAAATATAAGATAAAAAAAACAGATTGATGAATCCCTTCATTTTCATTATCAGCTTATTGACAACCCAATTACTGAGATTATAGGTTTGATAGAAGTAGACATTGTTCATGGATAACAGAATTCCATTTCCACTAGATGGGGCTATTTTACATTAAAGAGATTGGGCTGTCAAATTTATTAGTTGATTCAATGAACTGCGTAATATTTGTAAATAAGAAATACTATTTTAAAAACTCCCAATTTGAGCTGGATGTGTATTGTTTATATGCACTCAATCTAGGTGTATGAAAGTTTGAAAGACACTGGTTTTGATGACATAAGGCACATATCTGCACATATGTGTCATAGTACACAACTCTCACTGAACCGTTTTGCACATTTACAACCAGTGGCCATATATCCCACAATGCATCTTTAATTTAAAAGGTCAGACTGTCTTATATGGTTGGGAATTAATAGTTGTACTCGCCAGTGTTTTCATCGGTGTTCTTAGACCCTTGAATTGGTGGCTCCTGTGAACTAGATTTGTCCAGCATTTTAAACCGCTGCCTCTGGTGCACACGTTCCACTGCAGCGTGGGTTTCTTCCAGAAATGACCAAAGCCTAAAAATATACCCTAATGAAAAGAATTGGTTAAACCTTTGTTCTCGGCACACAGTAATGAGAATGAAAACAAACCCTTACAATTGTGTACGCATGTAGACTGTATATATAAGCATTTGGTTTGGACAACCAACACATACAGTTCACTGGACTGCACACTAGAAGCTGTGTTCTTAATATCCTTGGCAACCCACCAAAGATACGATTCAGTTCCCTCTGAGTGGTCCGTAATTCTGCCTAATAGACAGCTTTGTGTCATGCTTCTATTTCATGTTTTCATCACCTAGATACAGATACATTACAGAGTTATCGAGCACTAGGTGAAAAAGAAAATAGCCTGTCAACAGGGATTGCTGAGGTAGTTTTTGGATACATCAAATACAGTAATTGGAATATTTTTAGTTACTTTTTCATGTATTTCATATTAAGGCATTGAAAGGAGACAAAATTGATATGACTAATTGAATTCAATGTTTGCAGGATGATGTCAGTGTTTACTGAATTCATATAACCACTAGCTCAAAACATATAATGATAATATCCAATAACTTTATACCCTTTGATCTTCAAGAATATGGCTTGGATATATTGATATGGTGTTTATTGTTTAGTAGTTCCTTAAGATGAATATAATCCAAAAATGAACATTTTGTTTCCGTGGTACATGTGGATTTATGAGCCTATTCTGTCATTTAAGTATGTTTTTGTGGCTCACTGTTTTACATAATGAAAAGTTAATACTCCTCCGTTGGAATGGCATCCATGGAGCAGCGTAGAAAAGCACACTTTGCAAAGGGTATTATGCTTCATTTTTAAAAGTCTATTTTTCTTTTTCTGTTTACAAATGTCATCATCTGTAAGGCCTGTGGAGAAGGATATTGAATTAGCACAAATTAGACACTTCCTGAAATTAACCCTGTTTTTAAGAGGAAATAAGTTGATGGTCTACTTGTATATGCCTCGTGGGCTGTTATCCAAATTATCTTGTTGTCCAAGAGTTCATTTTTCAGAGGTCACAACAAAACCCATTGATAGGCATTGGAGGATACACTTCCACAATTCAACCATATTATTGGGTAACACGGGCTACATATGGACATTTGTAACCAGTCATTCACCACTATCAGTACGGGATAAATAACTGAGAGAGCAACAGTATGATTGACATCATTGTGGTTCGACATAAAAGGCCAAGTGATATCCGTAGCCTGTCTTTATTAGCCTACAACGGTTTTTAAACGTTTGGACAGAAAACATGTTGTCGTTCAAACCTTGTGATTACCCCACGCACACGCGAGCGACAACATTCTCAGCGCAAATATACCCAGCGGTTAGGCTAATCGGCAATAGATGTAGAAAAGTAGAAATATGACGCAGAGAAACGCAGTGATTTATTACGCCAGCGTTTTGTTTTGCATGCAGGGACTTCCGTTTGCAGCAAATATGAACTGGGTGTATCTTGTTACTTCTCCACAGCAGGCGTATCATATGGCCTTCCTGCCTCCAGCAGGGTTGCTGGGTGGGTGAGTTGGCATGTCGTGGCCTGTCTGTGCTATCATTGGACAGGGTGCTCATTGTCAACAGCTATAATTGTATTGTTCAGGCATATATGCGTCATTAGTTGATTGCTAAAAAGTGTGTTATAGGCTAGAATAAATTTAGGCATTGACCTACTAGCAAGTGCTTCTTGGTCACTAACAGTAGATTTTACTGATGGGTTAACACGTTTTGACTATCTTGCTGGCTAATGCAATCGTTTAAACTAATCATCTGTACACTCCACCATCTTTTTCTTTGCAGCCAGTTCCTCATCTTTTGAGAACATTACTTGAGGCGTTGCCTGAAGCATGTTGTGGGGATGACTAGCTGCTATTCTGACTGTAGTGTGGTGAGCTTTCTGGCACCCAGAGCTGCTGAGGCATCACTCAAGTGGGTTCCACACAGAAGGCAGGATTAGATGTCCAGCTTTAAGGTCAGACTGTTTCACAGAAATCGACAGTTTATCAAGAGATTCTATCACCATCATTTACCATCTTCCCCTGACCACGATTTCGGAGGAAGCAGCATTCGAAGACTTAGCCTCAGTTGGCTAACCTATTCATATGTAAAACATGTCGCTCGTTTGTTTAAGTCTTGTGAAGTACTCAGAGATTCTCGGAAAATAGCTGGAGAAATGCCTTTGCGTTGGTCAACAATCAAGCACACAAGATTAAGGTTGTGAAGTGTTGACAATTTGTTTGAAAGACACCCAGTAAGGCCTATTATATAAATGAGATCAGACATGCAAGATGTCATATTTCTGAACACACAGGCTTTCCAAATTTAAAATCAATCGTCTAATGACCTGATGAAAAGGTGTCTGTGACCTGATGAAAATGTTTTTCCGGTAATGTAACTGACATGTAAAAAGATGTCAACAGGTGGATTTGTTTGTGGCTCATGGTTGCAGTGGGCATTGTGTTCTAATGAGAGAGACCCTGTATCTACAAACCATTATCCACTGTACCCCCAGGTTTCTACCAAAACAAAGGACTGATGTAAATGTTCAATGATTTTCCCAACTTACGATTTCTCATTACTTTTTGTGAAAATATCCAACAGCAGTATTTTCAGTGGGAGGCACTCTGGCTGGGCCAGGGTGAGTAGTATTATTCTCCTTAGTGAGTGGATCCTTCCAAAGTGAATGGATCCGGTCAGTACAGGAGAGTGTTTCGCAGACAGGGATGAGGAAGTGAGACCAGTTTCAGTGGATTCAGTGGATATCAATGAGCAAAGTAGAACAGACCTATCTGCTATATGTGTCTATAAGAGGGTAATCTAACATAGCAGGCATTAGAAACAAAAAAATACCAGAAACTAGATCCCCCATGTAATGGTCTTTTGATTATGAGGAGTGTCTCTTCGAGGGAGTGCTATTCCACCTATAATTCAAGTTGTCACCTTGTTATCCATCATTTATGCTGTGGAGTGACACAAACAGCGTAGCTTCCTATCATGGACAGGACACACAGCACTTATACACTACCATCCAAAAGTTAGGGGTCACTTAGAAATGTCCTTGTTTTTGAAAGAAAAGCTGATTTTTTTGTCCATTAGTACCCACAAAACACCAGTTTCAACGTCAACAGTGAAGAGGCGACTCTGGGATGCTGGCCTTCTAGACAGAGTTCTTCCTCTGTCCAGTGTCTGTGTTCTTTTGCCTGTTTTAATCTTTTCTCTGTATTGGCCAGTCTGAGAAATGGCTTTTTCTTTGCAACTCTGCCTAGTAGGCCAGCATCCCGGAGTCGCCTCTTAATAATCGCAAAAGGGTTTCTAATGATCAATTAGCCTTTAAAAATGATAAACTTGGATTAGCAAACACAACATGCCATTGGAACACAGCAGTGATGGTTGCTGATAATGGGCCTCTGTACAACTGCATAGGTATTCCATTGAAAATCTGTGGTTTCCAGCTACAGTTGTAATTTACAACATTAACAATGTCTACACTGTATTTATGATCAATTACATGTTATTTTATGACTGCTTCTGTAAATCCTTCCACCTTCATAAAGAGAACCAGAAAAAAATGCCATTGGACTCCCATGCCATGGCAATTACCTGCATATTGTTGTGTAAGACAGCCCTCTACAATTTTGAAGCAAAACCTTCTGGGCACAACTAGGCTACCAGTAAACAGCTCAGACTCTTATTTGGCACATGCTGTAGAGGAAACAAAATAGAATATAATATGCCTGAAAATTGAGGCTTGCAAAGCTAAAAGCAAATGTCCAATGGGGAGGTCAAGGACACTGTTAAAAACATCCGGATGGTTAGAATAATGAAGCATCAAAAACACAACGAGAATTATAAAAATGAACAGAATCGAATGACGACACACATTTCTGTTATTACTATGTATAGTGAACCGTGTGCACAAGGACTGTGACAGTCACATGGTGTAGAGCCCCATCCCCCACCCCCTGACCCCCTCTCCATCACCAATCTAGATGATTGCCTCTCAAGCAGGCCTGTTTGATAATGATCAGAGTTCAAAGAGGACACAGTGACTGCTTATCAACCAGGAGATATTTCCTATGGAAAGAGCGGAAAAAAACACTGCGAACATGAGACAGTAACATAAGATGACAAATCTATGTTTAAAATCTTCACCTTTCGTGCTCCTGTTTTTCAGTTACCGGAATTGAAAACATCACCTGTGTTCAAAATTCTCCAATCACCATAATTGCATTGGTCATAATGGATGAGAGACAAACGCAGATTCCTGTAATGACGTTACATAAAGAGGTTGTCCAGGGTTACTCTGATGAACCTGACCCCGGGAAACTGCCACTGAGTCAAATTAGCTACTTTGGAAGCATGCGTTTCAGATATTAGGAAGAGGATGACAGAGAACTTCTTGCTTTTAAACTCAAGAAAAACAGAAATGTTCATTTTAGGACCCAAGAAACAAAGAGCTTTGTTGGCAGATCTCACTGTGAACCTCGAAAAAACCTAGAACCTGCTAGAATCCTAACTAGAACAAAAAAATGTGAACACATTACTCCAGTACTAGCCTCTTTACACTGGCTGCCTGTTAGGGTTAGGGCTGATTTTAAGGTTTTATTGTTAACCTATAAATCAATACGTGGACTTGCTCCTACTTACCTCGCTGAAATGATCCAGCCATACATACCTACACGTAACCTTAGATCGCAAGATGCAGGCCTTTTTATTGTACCTAGAATTTCAAAACAAACAGCCGGAGGCAGGGCCTTCTCTCATAGAGCTCCACTGCTGTGGAATGATTTGCCAATCAAGGTTAGAAATGCAAACTCAGTGCAAACTTTCAAGTGTCTTCTAAAGACTCATCTCTACAGCATGGTCTATGATTAAGTGTAGTCTGGCCCAGGGGCATGAAGGTGACCAGAATGGCTTGATACTGTCCTCCCTTGCTGTCTTGCCAGGTGGGCTCTCATCGCCACTGGGATGCCCTCCCTCCAACGCCATTCGGGAGCGGAGTCGCTGGCTTGTTGTTATCTCTCCGTTGCGCACTTGTGCAATTGGCCTGTACTCTGCTGGCTATACTCGGCCCTCATTCAGGGTGGTTGCGGTTGGCGGGTGTCACTTTGGTTGATGCTTGGCAATGTGGGTGGATTGCTTTCCTGCCTGTTGGGCCCTGTCCGGGGCCTCCCCCGGATATGGCCACAGTGTCACCGGACCCCCTTGTCTCAGCCCCAAGGTCTTACGCTGCTATATTATTGTGCTGGGGAGTAGGGTCAGTTCTCCTTCTCCACA
>JACXGI010004208.1:33675-55609 GCA_016801175.1 Esox masquinongy
CTCTGAGCCTGGGTCCTCTCTAGGTTTCTTCCTAAATTTCGGCCTTCTTAGGGAGTTTTTCCTAGCCACTGAAATTCAACACTACTGTTGTTTGCTCCTTGGGGTTTTAAGGCCGGGTGTTTTGTAAAAGCACTTTGTGACAACTGCTGATGTAAAAATGGCTTTATAAATAAATTTGATTGATTTGATTGATTGAGTCAGAATACTCCGGAATCTTATTCACTTATTCACTTGAGGTTGCATCGAGTCTGACATTCTCGTCACAGAATGGATCAATTTGTTTGTGTTTGTCCCTAAAAAACACTTTGTTCATGATCGTTCGATGTGACAGCTAAACATCGATAAAAGGGGACTGACTCAGAAAAGGCAATTTTATCAAATGTTCACAAGAGCAAATTCCATTCTGGTAGTATGTTGTTTGATGGCATGAAAAAATCTGCAAATGCTCAGTAAAATGAGTAATATTTCTAAGGCCTTTATGTGACTTGGGGACCATTTTTCAAAGGTTATTTATCAGATAGGATAAATGAAAAAAATGTAATGACTACAACGGACAACTCTTTGAATTGAATGGGGACTCTAGTTCTATTCACTCTATTTCTGGTAGCAGTCACTGCAACAAGCATTCACCAACTGAATGACACTGTAACTCACACCTAACTCGTGTTTCCTTCCTGGACTTTTTGTTTGTGTAAAGTTCAATAAATGTAAGAATTTTGATCATGGATAGTTTAACATCACAACAGACAAAAAGGGCATGATTGCTTATCCTGGGATCCAATGATTTTTACGTTTTAAAGATGATGAGCACAGTCTACACTGTCTGCAGTTTAAACAAACCAGCATAACAATTGTTTCCAGATGTGTGAAGGTGGCAGTGCCGGTTCTAGCCTTTTGGTGCCCTAAGCAAAATTTTATTTGGCCACCTCTCCCCTAGTGTTCAGGGACTCCCTAGCGGTACGGGGGCCCCTAGCGGTACGGGGGCCCCTAGCGGTTGGGGACTCCCTAGTGGTTGGGGACTCCCTAGCGGTTGGGGACTCCCTAGCGGTACAGGGGCCCCTAGTGGTTGGGGACTCCCTAGTGGTTGGGGACTCCCTAGCGGTTGGGGGCTCCCTAGCGGTGCAGGGGCCCCTAGTAGTTGGGGGCTCCCTAGCAGTTGGGGACTCCCTAGTGGTTGGGAACTCCCTAGTGGTACGGGGGTTCCCTAGCGGTTGGGGACTCCCTAGCGGTTGGGGACTCCCTAGTGGTTGGGAACTCCCTAGTGGTACGGGGGTTCCCTAGCGGTTGGGGACTCCCTAGCGGTATGGGGGCCCCTAGTGGTCACTTATGCCTAGAACCCGCCTTGAAGGTGGACTGCCCTCTAACACGTATTCACCACTCCACTGAGGTACAGGTATCATTGGTTGAATTTAGTCATGAATTAAAATAGAACAACAAACCATAATAGGAACATGTGGAATACAGTGCTACTAGAAAACATCTAGACAAATTTCTTTACCCTTCTGGACTTCGCAGTTTTCTGTGGTAAGGTTCCTGGCTTGTGCCAAAACTCCTTGCAATGACAGTAAAACTTGACCATCTTTAGCAGGTCCCCTTAGGGGTTAAATTTAAATTAAAGATTTGGGTACAGTTTTTAAGGCATTCAAAGTTTTAGGGTTAAGGTTTAGCGTTAAGCTTAGGTTAAGCTCAGGAATAAATGTTAGGTTATATGAGATTAAGGTTAGGTTTGGGGAAACAAAAATGTGAAATATTACTTCTGGTTCAAACAAGAGTGTGTGTGTGTTTGTGTGTGTGTGTGTGAGAGAGAAAGAGATTCAGATGTGGAGAAATTCAGATGTGGACAAGAGATTCTTTATGCACATGTGGGACCAGATGTAGAAAAACAAGTGTGTGCATGTGTGCGTGCGTGCGTGCGTGTGTGCGTGCGTGCGTGTGAGTGCGTGAATAAATGAGATCCAATACAACAATACGAGAAAGTAACAAAAAAGATAGTAACATCTAACAAATCTGTCCCAGCAAGTTTCCTTTGCCATTTCCTACTTGGAAAAGGGATATAGATCATTGATTTTCCGGTCCCCACAAGGACAGAAAATCAAACAAGTTTACTGTATACATGTGGACTTCAATGTTCTAGACTTTGTTTGAATCAGAAAAATGCAACTATTGGGAAACATTTTCTGTTCATAAATGTTTTTTTTATTTTCGCTCTTACATATTGGGTTTCGGGCAAATGTTACAGATGGGGTTAGAAATAGGCTAAGGATTAGGGGTTAGATATAAGACCATGTGTAATGTTAGGTTTTTGGGGTTACAATTACATAGGCTTAGTGTTAAGGCTCAGGTTTAGTTTTAGTTTTAATGTTATGTTTTTGGGGTTATGATTAAGGTACGGTTAAGATTAAGACTAGGGTTAAGAAAAAAATGATTTTGTAAGGCCAGTCAACTTTGTTGTTCCCATTTACATAGCTAGATCAGACGTGCGTGCGTATGTGTGGGTGTGGTCATATGCTCACGACCAAACCAATGAACTCGTTTACTAGCCTACCTGCCTTGGGGGAGACAAAGAACAAAACGTTATAACCATGACGTTATGGTTGGTCTGATAAGCCGCATGATACCAGTCCAGCCTCTCAAAGGTGAGATCTGCGTTTTTCTTGGCTGTATGGGCTTGAGGTGTCCACATTTCCTTTTGACAATTAACTTGTTGCCTTAGCAACCCACGATAAAAACCCTGGACATCTGATTAATGAGCTATTCTAGCTTCTACAGACACTGAGTAGCCTCATGTTACAAGTTGCACATTTAGAAGCTATAAACAGTATCACATATGTAGATAATGTTAATTATTGTGTAATTACTAAATAGTAGTTTCATAAATATAATACACATAGATGTCAAATTGCATTTAATGTATATATGTGGGCTATGCACACAATTTTATCTGCCGTAGCATGTTAATTACCCCGCTAAATCAATAGCATCTTACATATACAATGTATATTTAGTGTATTTTTTTAAAAAACAAAAGAGTTGACAGCTAAAAGCACTCTATCACGTATGTAAACGTACATGCCATATGGCACCAATGTTAACAAGTGCGTGCGTGTACGGGCGTGCTTTGCTCTTTTGCCTACATTTCTTCGCGGAGAAGGCTAGTATCAACATTCCGCCCCACCCCGAAGAAACAACCATCACTATATCTAAAAAAAACAGGAAGCAACGAGAGACATGCGTGTATACGAAGACAATCAGCGAATACAGCAACATTAATCCGTATAAAAGATACGTTAGTAGCCTATTGACCACGAGAGCAGAAACCACTGATCAAATCACTGCTACTTATTGTGGATGCATTTGATTCAATCTGAACGGAGAAGGGTATGTAGCCAACATTCTCGTTTTTAAAAGACAGTCGATAACGAAACCCAAGTTGACTGTTTTTGTGGCAGCTCGCGGCCATGTGACATTGTCATTCTGTTGACAGCTGTTTTGTTGCGCTTGCAGCATCTCATTTGTAGAGAATGTTTAGTAAACACCATGTAGCCTACGTTGTTGTGTTTATCCTATCAGGTAGCGCTCGTTACGGTTCGAAACCAGAAAACACGCGAGTGCGGGGTTTTCATTAGTTGAATTCAATGCTTGTGAAAGACACATTCTTACTATTATTGCCTGAATGTTAGGCCTGTACAGTACAACGTGACAATATTGTAACAATATTGTAACATTGTCACCGCCGAGTATTACACCATGATCACCATGTGCTGACATTTAGTGTCACAACACGTTCCGCCCAGTTGAATTGTATATGAGGGTATTATGCAGACATCCTGGGAAAAATTATCTGATATAGGAATGGAAGGATTAGAAGGCAAAATTTGCAGAACAATATCCGATTATAAAAGTACACAGTACTGAATAATGTTGCTTAGCAAAATGTAAACAAGATTAACAGCATAGAGCATTTACCTGTAGCCTTCACTAGAGGCCTAACCCGGACCTGCTATAACAGTGTCATAATCTGAAGTGGTTTTACTTACAGCTGCTGAGATATGGCATTATTTACAGTGTTAATGGATGGACTTTGTTTTCAGGAAGGCTTGATCACATTTCAAACCAATGACAGAATTAGTGAGATTGCACACAGAGGGTGGAGGGAACGGCAATGCATACACTAGTTTACTGATTAAAAAGAATTTGTTTCCATGTTGACTTGTCAACTAACTGGCTGCTAATGGAGAACAGAGAGGAGAATACAACTTTGACACCAAAAGCCATCCGCTATCTAGTGTTCTATGAATAAGAACACTCACATCTTAGTGGGAGGTAGTATCTGAATTCCAGTGATTCAGTCACAAAAAGCCATGTAGCCAGGATTCTCCTCACAACTCGTAACATACATTATTGATAGCATACATTTAGTTGTATCTTCGTTGCTGCTGTTGAGGAGGGGAGGGGGTGGAAGAGCTAACTAGAAACTGGAGATATCCGCGAGCAAACAAAACACCAATTACTCTGTGTTTTGAGAAAAGGAAGTTGTGAGTGCATTGTACAAAAATGTTTTGTGGTGGAAACTATGAGCCCCTTCTGCTCAGGTGGAACCTTGCAGCACTCACACGTTACGTTACGTTTGGAACCGAATCAAAAGGAGACCCTTTTTTCTACATAATAGGTTGTCAGAGAACATTCTATATTACCAAGATATGTTTAACAGTTTAACAGTCACATCTCGCTACAATTGCTTTTCCCCGAGCACAGCTTCTTGTATTGTACACATACTGCATGAACGCAATCTTGGGGTTTTATTGCCTTTAACTTTCAGGTGGTGCTTCTGTCAGTTGGTACAGTTTTTTTTTTCTTCACAAGTCTCCCTGATCTAGATAGTTATTAGACATGAATATATCAGGATATGGAATGCAATGCAGCGTAAGATTTGCAATGTGAATTTGGGTTTGTTTTTGGTGTATGCTATCCTGTGTGTACACGGAAGTGTATTTTTGCAAAACAGAGGCACTCGGAATGTGCTGTTACTGTATATGTAATAATCAGGGAGTATGAGTATGAGTGTGTGTCTGTGTTTGTGTGTGTGCGTGCGCGCATGTTCTTGCCTGTGCAAGCAGGTGAATCACAGAGATTAGTCAACTTCCGCTCACACCTCACCAACTTCCCACTGTCTCACTCACTTCCTCTCACATCTGCGTCAGTTGCTATCAGGCAGATTGATTCCAATCACCTTGAACTCTGTCGTGTGGTGGGTGAGTTTTTTTCTAAAGGCAATGTGCAACCATAAATGCCCACTTCCCCACAATGACAGCATAATTGTCTTAATTCCCCCGCTAGTCTGACCAATCACAATGAGTTCTTAGTCGCCAGGCAACCAGCCTGCATCGTCCACAACCTGCTGTATAAACATATTGCAGAGATGAATTTCAATCCCAAACGTGCAAAGTTTAAGAAATACCCAGCTCCTAGCGGCAAACTCCTGGCTGCCGTGGGTTGTATAAGCTGTGCATATCACGGTACTGTCCAGATGTCAGACTGTTTAAGAACATGATAATATCTGACATCTTAGAGATCAGGAATGTCTAACAAAGACAATAAACCCATAAACAAACAAACATTGACAACACAGACCCTTATGTTTGAGATTTATATAACTACTCTTAAAAGCGTCCCACTGCATTAATATATTATCAGGAGACTCAGGATTCTCTGCTGGATACTTATCTGTTTCCAAAAGCACCAGGGTTGATTTTGATCTCAGATTTGTTATGAAGGATTCCTCAGAACATTAGCCCAGGATGGTGCTGACCCTAGACTCCAGGCTCTAGTTGGAGGATCCAGAAAGACAGTTATCCAGTCTTTAGTGTTTGCTTTTGCTTTTTAGAAAAGGAAAAATCCACCAATTACGAATTTAGTGAAGATCAGTTGTAAAAAGAAATATCTGTGATCTGTTGTGATGATCTGATTAATTAGTTTGGTATTTTCTTTGCTGACACTAGAACAAGCCAGAATGTATAATGGAGTATCACAAATTGAAAGATAAAGATACCTTTACAACAGATTTCAGATTATTTGTCTTACATTGTTACCATTTTATGCCTTTTGTAAGACAGAATGTGCTGGCTGATGCTCTTCAGGAAAATATCTTTTTCAAGAAAACTCATTTGGGAGAATTCTTTTTCCAAGAAAAATCTTCAGGGATACTTTATTCCAAGAAACACCTCCAGGGATTCCAAGAAACTGGATCACATCACACCAAATATGGAGTACCAGGACAAGAGCAGAGAAGATGTGCCTTAACTTCATACTGTACAAGAAAGCTGCTCACATCAGTGATTTAGTGCTGAGTTCTGACTGTTCTGACTGATTAGGCATCAAACAAGGCTTGGTTCTACGTACCACCTCTACTGGCCCACTGCCTGCAATTTATCCTGGCAGTGCTGATCATTTGGGAATTGTGGTGTCATTCATTTGGGGATTGTGGTGTCATTCATTTGGGACAGCTTGTAAATCGAATGTGTGAGGCCAAGAGACACTGGAGTGGGACAGTACCCTGCCCAATAATATGACATTCAAACAGACATTGAAAAAATCAGAGAAACCTGGACAGAGATATGTAAAAAGGATAGCCTCGCTATTTCTGGACATATTGTGCTCCATCCAAAAGGATGAAAACTGTACTGAGGAAAGATTTAAGGATTACCTGGAGAAGGAAAAACAAAGGAAACAAAGGTTGTTTTTCTGTAAGAATAGGTTTTCTGTTATGTGCACAAACCAATTACCGTACACCAGATGCTCATTGCAGGGGCAGATGTTGACCTCTGACCCTGGCTCTACCAGGGACTTAGTATCACTGAATGGGTTACGTAAGCCCCTTGGCAACCCAAGGCAGCAGGAGGGTTAAATGAAGCACTTGTTTATCGTCTTCAGCGACAGCTGTATGTCAGCTCATTTCCATGGAAGACACAGACCCCACATACCCACCCACGCGCACACACACACACACGCACACAAATACACATACACATACACACACCACACGTTCTTGGCCCTTACCTGCATAACCTGCAATCATTTCAGAAAGCATGTGTGTCTGTCTTTGTGTGTGTATCTGAAAGACAGACAAAATATGTGACACTGTAATACGCCATTCAGACACAGCGTTTATCTAAAACAAGTTAGTCGTAGAATATATTTTTGTGGTCCCTGGGATTCAAACCTACTACACCAACATCACAAGCACCATGCCTTACCAGCTGAGCTACGTGTTCTATGTGTTGGTCTGCATTCAGTACCATGGAGAGGGCAGCACCTCTTTCAATTACTAAGACCACACACAGATTGGATATACACAGGCATCCTGAACCCTTCGGGGAGCCATCAATGCGGTTAAAACACAAGGATTCGAGAGAGGCTGGCGGTTGGGGCCGTGTAGAGCGTATGGAAAATGGAGTCAGCTCAATCTAGGGAGTGTACACCAGTGTGATCGTTGACCTCATGTTTGGCATGGCATTTGGTGGAGCGTGTCAGAGAGCATGGTTCACATGCGAGCTAAACGGAAACTCCCAAAGTTAAGAGCGACGTTTAGGGGAGGTTTGTTGTCCACTGAGCCTGCAAAGTTTGCGTAAGCGTCAATGCAAGCAGGAATTTATTCTGACAAGCAAACAGACATTACATTCACATTCGCTTTTACGTTTTATTGTGTACACAGTATCTGTGTTGTGGGATAGTGTATAGTTCCATTGTCAGGCTTCATAAATAGCCATTTCTCCCTAAAGGGAGATTTATGTTGCTGGAAAGTAATATCCGTTTTAGTCTCACAGGCTGGATTCTCTCTTTATAGAAGGAAGATTGCTTTTTCTGTTGCTAACTAAAACCTTTCGGTTGGAGATATGGAGGTAGGGCTTTTGAATTGATCTGTTATGCCTTTATCTCTGTGTTTTTCTGGGTTGAAAATGATGCTCTGGCCTCTCTTATTCTCTACACTATTGGAGAGTATACATTTACATATCCTGCCATCCTGGATACAGTATTAACAAATTCCATGTTTTTTATAAGGCAAGTATTAAATAAAATAAGACATGAACCCTTCACTGCAAGATATACACAGCCCAGTCCATAGAGAACCAGCTGAAAGTAGAGGGCCAACCTAGTCAGAATGCATTGTTTTGATATGAGGTGAAGCGTATGAGGCTTTTCTTCAGCAAGCCTCCTCAGCAAGACCAAAACAAGAGGCTTTACTTTCACAGTCCTGTGGCCCGAGGTGACAGACAAGAGCCACACGAGCATAACTGTCAGAGGGAATGTAGATCATTTCTCAAGCGAACTGATGGCTCTGATCCAAAGAAGGGCTGCATTATTGTGAGTGGAGTCAGACTATTGTTAGAATGTATGTGCAAAAACTGTATGGGCAAAAAGGCTAGGCAAGAAATCGTTCACCTTTTGTAGAACAGGTGAAGATTCGGGTGAAGATTTAATTGGAGTGTAAGTGTATTTTCACCGGTGTTACTTAACATTCAGGCCTTGCAAGTTCTCACATGTTACAGCTGTGGCTGTGTAACTGTTGCTTTAGGGAAACCTCATCCTTGAAAGCAAATGACATATTATCTCATGACACACTAGAAATTCTCTGACATGTCTTGGGCAATTTCACAGAATACACAATGAATCGGGCAATCTAACATGTATGCAAAACAAACCATACAACTCTCAGAAGAAGGACACAAGAAGAATTGCATTTAGACAAATGAGACTTGTTGACAGGTTTGCGCAGAGATACATTTTTAATAGTGTAAATAGTCTATTGTACATCACGTTCGGAGAGATCCTGGGAGACTTTCCCGACAGTCACTCACTGCGTCTGCTGAGGTCTAAAGACATGTCTCACTCAATGTTTATTGGAATGAACAGTGACATAGGAAGTCTGGTTCTGTAGGCCCTTCATGCTCTTTAAACAGTCAAAAAATATATAATTTCTAGTTGGGATACACCTGAAAACATCTCACACTGGCACCAAAACAATTCAGATCCCCAGCAAAAGCACTTGTTCGACCGAGAGAACCATGGGAGTTACCAGGTAAAGAACATTGTTGTTAAGCTTATACGCCTTCCAGGTCTGGTCTGGCCAAAGCCGTGCATGTGTTGAGTGCGCGTGTTGTGTACCTCTGGTTCGATAGTTGCTAGTGTGAAGCAAAAATGGTATTTACATAAGTTGTTGATGTTATCTAAATTCAATTGCTTTCACAACAGTTGTTATAGGCTAAATAGGCTCTCATTGTAACTATTTCCAATGAGCATTTTCACAAAAATGCATGAAGCTGATGTAAAGTTATGTAAGTGAATTTACATCCTTTTTTTTAGATTTTGACGTCTTTGCAAAAACTTTGTATAACCTTGTGTTTGAAAAAAAATCTCTGTTATTGAACTACATAAGCACATAAATGAATTCACACCTGCTAATAGAATTATGTAACAGAATGAAATCACCCTGATCTGTCTTATACATCAGTGTTGTTATTCTCAGGTTTCCTCGTTGTTGTTTACCTACTCCTTGGCCATGCTACTTATCCATGCTTAAAATACTGCAATTTTAAATCAGAGAATGTTGTTTTAAGAAAAGATTAGACATTCAAGACCTTGCTCCAGAAGTAAGCTGGCTAAAGCTTATATACCAGTTGAACAAAACAGTATTGTTCTTTTCTCTTAGAAACCATTGATTTATTCTAATGCCAACATGTGCTCTGTTGAAATACTGTGTCAATATGTTGTAATGTGAAACTCATTTCAGGTTACTGAGACCTGCTGAGCAATTCTAGCGGTTCTGTTTATATACTAGTCCACAAGAGAATAGGGATAGACTGAAGTTGTGGCTATAGTTCTTTCTTAGTTAGTTCTAAGGAAACTAAGTGTCAGTGTGTTTGTAAACTACACGGTTAGCCACAGAATGACAACCCATGTAGACTGAATACAAAGACATGATTACATATTTAGCAGTAGTGTGAGTGCTGTGTGGGATGGGTATGTTTGTGACTCAGTGTGATGGCAGACTTGTGGCAACTAGAAGTGCAGCTCTTAAAAAAACATTTATGCTTAGCTATCTCCTTGAATTGACTCTTGCCAAACAATGCAAATATACTGTACCAGTCAACACACATGGACACATTAATTCAGGGGGATTTCTTTAGTTGTACCATTTCCTGCATTGTAGAATAATAGTGAAGACATCAAAATTATGAAATTATGTAGCAACCAAAGAACTGTTTAACAGATCAAAACACATTTGATGTCGTTGAGTCTTCAAAGTAGCCACCCATTGCCTTGATAACAGCCATATGGGTTATTTCGTAGTAGCTGTGTCCAAACTTTTGAATGGTACTGTATGTTTTTCAACCTTTATTGGGATTAGGGAACCTAGGCTAGATCAGGCCAACATGTTCTTGTCTTGAAGGGAAAAGAGCATCACGCACGGACTCGCAGCACTTAACCAAGAGGTCTCAGACTTGATCCCTGTCCCATGTCTACACTGTAGCCTGCTGTAGCTTCCCTGCCGCTGAGCCTGTGTTTGCGGTTTGCTGTCTCCCGTAATGTTTCTTCCTGCATAAATCTTTCATCCATAACTCATGTGCCATGCCTCAGTGAACTCTCTACGTCAGATAAGATAGTTTTTTTTTTTTATCAGAAATGATGGTTTTCAGCATGATTACATCTTTAGATCTTGATTAAATCAGTGCTCAACGCAAATCACAGAGTGTACTCTGCTAGGGTGCTTTTAATATATCTGGTACAAATGTAATTTGGAAGTTTTGGGCTCTGGATCTGAAATACATCATTTTATTATAATTTCCAATTGATTATTCAAATGGATGCCAAGATGCTGCTCTGTACTCTGACATTTATAATCTCACTCCTTAAGACATTTGCAACAGTACGATATGTCAAAGTGTTAAATGTAACTAGGGCTGGGAATTTTCAGGTGCCTTACAATACAATATCATCACGATACCTAGGTGCCAATACAATACGGTATGCATCATGTTTCTCACGATTTTCACAGTTCTGTGTATTTCAATTCAGTACTGACATTTGGTTGCTGTTAGATGCCCTAAACATATGGCTCACCATATGTCTGCAGCTGTGGGATAAGAGACAGCCAGGAGAAAAGTTGTTTTGATCAGTCATGGAAATAAATGAAACAAATTGATTCCCTATTTTAAAAAGCAGATAGGAGTTGTCTGAAGGAAAAACAGTTGTATTAAACATACATTCACTGTATAATTGAATTCTCTTTACAAAAGTAAAGTTACTAGATTGTTCTGTGCTATTGGCCAAATTGTGATGCATTTTTGCGGAGGAGGTAAAATGAAAACAGATTTCCTCTTCTTACTGTTAATTGTAAAAGCTAATGGAAACTACTTATTATTAAAGTATTACACCAGAACCCATTTAAGTTCGGTCATCTCATATTGATTAGGTCACTGGCTCCCAACCAAGGGAACTAGGAACCCTGGAGGGACCTGGTCTATCCACATACTTAACTCAGCCTGGGTGTTCTTGTAAAAGCACTTTGTGAAAACTGCTGTATAGGTTTGATTGATTGATTGATACTTAAGAAGACTCATGTGACCCTCTGTTTACTATGATATGCACATGAGTGATTACCTCAGGTTTATGCCAGGTAGAACAACATTCAGTTGCTTGTTCAGTCACCAGAAAGGTTCAGATCCCCTGGCGTAGAGATCACTGTCACACATAAGTGACCACGTTTTCAGTTCAATAACAGTGTAAAGGTAAAATGTTTTCTCAGAATCTTCAGCTTCATATTGGTAAAGAGACGGAGGAGAATAGATCTTATACTGTATGTAATCAGTGATCAGTCTAATTACTAATTCTGGGTTCTATTTAAAAATATCAACTGTTGTCAAGAGAGAAAACATGAAATTGGCTACTAAAATGTAAATAGGCTATGTTGCATAGTTTTCTGAATGTTTGTATTCAAATGAATTCAGTGCACTAAAAACAGGTCATGTTTTATAGAATGAGGTGTTCTGGCTAAAGGGGGGCAAGTTATATTGATTGCGGTTGTCATACTTGGAGAATACTTCCAAATGTATTTTAAAAGAAATAACTGTGGATGGATTTAGCAGCCACATGAGCTGATTTTAATTGACAGGATTTCGCTCTGGTGAACATTTACAACCATAATGGGTAGTCTGTATGTCAGGGTTTACAGGAAGCCTTGACATACCAGTTCATTTAAAAACCATGTTTACAGTCCAAAAGCTCCTGAAACCAAACCATCTTAAAAACTACCGCTGAATCAACGCTGCCAGTATGCACCACTGTTTCCAAAGCCTAACACAATATATTATAGCTCGCAGCACTTGGATAAATTCTTTCAATGCCATAAAAAGAAAATTACATTTTACAATGGTCTAATTATATTCTTAATAATATATCGTAAAATCTAAAAGTGTACATCCGATGTTAAAACGCAGACAGTGGAATGCCGTGAAACCCCTTGCCGTATCAAGCGTGATTTGCGCAATGCACTCAGTAAGTTCAGGATCTCTGAGACACCCCAAGCATAATAAGACACTGGAGCGTAATCAGTGCTCCCCTACTGCCAGAACAATGGCAAATAGTGGATCAGCATGGTTCCATGGTTGATTTCTGATGTCAGCCTTTCTGCTCAGTGTTTCATATGGTTACTTGATTCAGGCATAATGTTGGATGTGTTCTTTTGAGGAAATTGACCTCTAGTTGAGTTGAAGGTGAGATTGTGGTATTTGTGTATGATACCAATCTCAACTGCATTGCACTTTGTATAGATGTTGTCACATGCTAAATAATTGATTTACTTCAGTACAACACCTCTTTCTTTCAGTACAACTCTTTCTTTCAATTAAAGGCGCTACACATGGGATTATTTTAGATTTTTTATATTGTATGCCAAAGGTTTTACTGAAATGCAGTTTGTATAAGGGAATCAGTCAACTATTTTTGTACCATGTCGTTCCAGAAACTGTCCATGAAATGTCTCCAGTAATAGGAGTAACAGGATGGTGTTTCGCTATTACTTACAAGTGGCAATGTGAAAAATTGCTATAAACAGTTTAATTTATGTTTATGTGCAAAGACATGGTCTAAGTGGCAGTCTTGTTATTGTCATCTAAATCGCTGTGAAAAACATTTTCCATTAACCAACAAAATTATTTTACAGCCGTTTTAAACTGATGGGTGAAATCAAAAGGGAAAATTCTGCATGATTAAAGTCAGCATGCGCAATATCGAGCCAGGGTGGGGTGGGGGGGGCACATTTGCTTTGAATAAAGCATAATGTTTTGTCATTTTACCTATCTTTAGCAAGGGGGACAGATCCCATGTGTAGCCCATTTAAGATGGTACAAAAGAAAATCGGAATGAATGTGATAATGGTTGGGAAAGGAGGAAACTGCATTTACTGTGTAGTTGAACCTTACCCCGCAACACTATCAAGGGGATGCCAATGCTATGCTGTCTACCACCTCCTCGTGCATGTAAGAAGGTGGAAGGTTTGAATTAGTCAGAGCGTCAGGATTGCGAATGTGTAAGCAGGAAGGGTCTCTTCACAGTAGATTGCTTTACCTAGGGGCCTTGGGCTGGGGAATTGAGGCATTCAAGCCAGTTGCTCTGGTTGCTTTGATTAAAAGTCAAAAGTGATTCCACTTTCTGTGTGTTGTCGACTTTTCCCTTGGATCCATATGAACGTGTGATTGTCAACAACAGGCTGATTGGAAGTGAGACAATTACAGTAGCTAGGACTTTTTAATTTGTTGTTTGCAATTAGAGCAGTCTCACTTTCATCCCCTTTAGCATTTCTCAGTCTGTCCACGGTCTTTCCTTATTTAATTTTCTCTTTTTCCAGCTGATTCTATTCTGTCATTTGTCTTCACATTCTCCATTACTCCCACTTATTGTCTTTCTCTTTTAAACATCCCTTCAAATGACAAATGTACATCAGTTCAGATATATACATATAGATAAGTTGTTTCGAGACAGTGACATCTGGGTTAATTTAATTGTTTAGCATTTGGATAATTGAGTCCAAATGAACAAGTTAAAGCACTCTTAATGGCATCCCATACTTAATTCAACTCATCTTTGGTTGCTACTTAATTTAAGTTCATCCTTTGAAGATGTTGCTGTACCGCAGGGGATTTAACTAACTTCAAAATAATTATATTAAAAAAAAAAAATTAAAAAAAAAATTAAATAATATTTTTTTTCATGATTTTCTTCCTCAGTCTCTGTGTGCAACATGGGACAACATCTAGGAAAACGCGAGCTACATCTGGTGAGCAAGGTAAGTTCTAAATTTGAATCTTTATATTCATTGCTTTGCGCTAGGGTACAGGAGGTTATGTACACACTTGGGAACCAGGCAAATATTGCTTTTGTGCACAGACGTGTGCAAGGTAAGTTTAAATATTTCAATTGTACTTCATGTACTGAAACTGACATTGATCAGATTTAGTTAGATTTTTGTAGGTGGTAACCTCTGATAAATTCCACAAATTTCCACCTTGACCAAACCAGCCGTGGCTGTTCCTCTGCGTGTGCGGTCATGTGCACATTCATTTGTCTGACTCCACCGGACGCAACTAGGGCACGCAGGCAAAACACCGAACCAAATGTGAACGTGTTATATTTCTTTGGGATCAATTCAAGACACATGTAAAATATTCATGGTCATTCAGATAGGTTGCATTTTGCTATCAAATTGGTCTTGCAGATTACCATAAGCAAGCACTCTCTGAAGAAATCAGAAAAATACAAATCCCGTAAACGGTACTTCAGATAAGTCAAAAGCCTATTTCCCATGTTGAGCATTTATTTTTACCAGGGCCTATATTGTGGTGTGTCTGAAAAGCAGGTGTATCCTGCTGTCTGTGACCTACTTAACTTAGAAAAACAGGTTTTGAAATAACTTCCATCTGATTGGTTGGAATGGGTTCCTGAGCCGCTGACAATTCCGTTATCATATCCTTGCTGTCTAAGTGCCTCGTGCAGTGTTTCAAAATATCATTACGCCAACCCAGTGACTGACCAGGACAAAAAAACACACAAAAAATATTGCAGACAATTTCACTTGCCTCGGATTGGTCAAAGTGAAAGTGAATTGAGTGAAATGGTTTCTCCATTAATTTCTGTTTTTGGAACAATGCGAAAGTTAGGTCTTTCTATATACTGTAGTTTTTTGTTTGAATTCTTAAAGCCCCTTCTGGTTTTAATGTTTTTTGCCATAGTCATGCTGTGGCCATAGCCATCCAACTATCTTCTCGTTTCACGCACTACCTCTCCTCTTCCCACACATCTCTTTGTTTCTCTCCATCCCGTTAGGGAGATCATTTTCTTTATGGGTAGTCCTGTCCTGGAAGAGGTGCTTTTTTATCAGCAGGAGTGATGCGACTCAGTAATTTGCAGGAGCCGCCAAGTCTCCTTATCGACTTGCCTGGTCTCAGAGTGGCGGACTGCTGGTGTTGCCAGGCAGTGGTTGATTAGCTAACATCAGAGCGTGCCTGGCTGCTCAGAACACCGGGATGTCAGTAAGTGGTGACAAAAGCTCGTCTGCTACTCCTGCAGCTCTGCCCAGCTAGAGGAGACAAGATGGAGGTTAGGTCTCAGGTGCTAGCCTGCTTATGTAACTTTTTTTAAATGTCATAGTGATAAATTCTAGAAAGTTGACGGCCTGATTCTCGCCTCATCCAAATTTGGATTATGGCTGCCTTCGTACGCCATGTTTCCTGGCCCACTCGTTCTTGATCAGATCCCCTGCTCAGGCTAAGAAAATGATGACTTAGACAATTGCCCTGCAGTGTGTACAGCTACTCATTGGTGAGGTATGTTCATGAAAATGTGAAGGACAAAGCCAGGTCTACGTGGCACAATGCATTTATTGACAGACAACGTTAAGAGGACTCAGTTCCCACCGATGTAATCATTCACTACAGGCCGGCAAATAGGTTTCCACTGCTGATGCAATAGCCAATATCTACGCTTCATTGAATGAACCCACCCCACACATGCATTCAACCACCTACTTCACACAGCTTTGAAAAAAGCAGTAACCCTCTTTGATTCTGCGAGATTGAAATGACTATCGAGCAGACAACTTTACAAATCAGCCCAACATTAGGTCAGGGCCAGCTGTCCACAATAGCCTGTTCATTAATCTCACGTAAAGAGCCCGGATGTCCAGTCACCTTGAGCTCATGTCAAGCATTCTACAAAGCGATTGTTATGTTAAGTATCAAATCTGAAACACTGTTAGTTTTACCCTTTTGGGCTAAGTCTGTCAGATATAACTGTCAAATGAAATGCTCTTCTGTTGAAATACATGAGTAATCAAAGGAAGGGCTTTGAAAAGTCAAAAGTATATTCAGTCAGTGTTTGTATCAGTGTGGTCATTCTGTTAGCTCTGTGATTTGTCTTGTCAGCTCAGTAGAATGAACTAGATCATGGTAAAGCCTTAAAGAGTCATAGCACACGCTGACAGGCGAGATTTGTTTGACGCAGCCAAGTTCTCACTGTTGGCTCTACAACACAGATAAGCGAATTGTGAGAAAGTGTCAAAGACCATTAAAATACCCTGGATGTGTTTGACAACTATTGTGCATGAAAGCATTAATCTTAGCCCACAGGCCTACGTGCTGTTTTATAGATGCACGATAGTAGAATAGTTATGCTACTTAATGCACATTTTATGGTAGGATGTCTAGGTTGATTTGTGCTGTGCAGAGTAAACAATATTCAGTAAAAGCAGCATTCTCCTATTTGTTTTATTGGAATTTTTAGCCCTTAGAAGTCGCCGATCACGCTGGTGTGATCAAATCACATGACCGGTTTAAGATGTCGAAGCAGAAAAACAAAGTCATGTTGAGCGCTGCCGTCCTCTTCTGTTGAAAGTGCTGGCTTGAAACTCCATTCTAGTTTTTGTTTTATGTTGATAGACCAAGTCAAAACGGAGATAGGATCATTTAAATTTGATATAAAAATCTTATTTACGCGTGCGTAAAAGAATGCAAGATGGGATGGGACAGGTGTTGTATTTCTTTTAATATCTTTGTCATTTTTTGTCATAAAACAAAACTGAGAAAAATGTCTGAAAAATGAATAATTTTTCAAATCGGATTTTGTATTTTTTGTGTGTTTTTGGGTCCAGTATGTTGATACAGTATGCCAAAGTGAAAAACTAATTGTCAGGTCATTTAGGTGATGTTGTGCTGAAAAAAAAGATACCAAACATTGGTATGGTAAACATTTTTTATGTAGTATATAAAGGCAAAATCAAAAGTACTCAAAACGGCCAAAATAGCACAAGGGTTAGGGATAGGGAATGGTCAGTATGACATATGGTTAAAACTGAGGACCAACTTTTGGCCAACCTTTGTAATATGTAGTTTTGTAGTGTTTTATCATTTTACAGTGCACCTGGAGTTTTCATAGTGAGTATATTCTGCTCTCCAGTTGTCGTATATGCCACACTTTTGTATGTACCTACAGTAAATTATATATGGAACACGTTGAAAGGACAGTAAGGCTTCAGTGGCATACATAAAAAACAGATCTTAAATGGATATTTGCAATATATTGTCAACACTTTCTGGAGTTTGAACATGCCTGTAATGGGGTTGCTAGAAATCGAATTTGCATATACACTGATCAGAATTAATATCATGACCACTGGCAGGTGAAGTGAATAAAACTGATAATCTCGTTATCATGGTACCTGTCAGTGGGTGGAATATATTTGGCAGCAAGTGAACATTCTGTCCTCAAAGTTGATGTGTTAGAAGCAGGATATGTGGGCAAGCGTAAGGATCTGAGCGACTTTGACAAGGGCCAAATTGTGATGGCAAGACGACTGGGTCAGACCATCTCCAAAACTGCAGCGCTTGTGGGGTGTTCCTGGTCTGCAGTGGTCAGTACCTATCTAAAGTGGTCCAAGGAAGGAAAAGTGGTGAACTGGCAACAGTGTCATGGGTGGACAAGGCTCATTGATGCACGTGGGGAGCAAAGGCTGACCCATGTGGTCCGATCCAACAGAAGAGCTCCTGAGCTCAAATTACTGAAAAGGTTAATACTGGTACTGATAGACAGGTGTCAGAACACACAGCACATCGCAGTTTGTTGCGAATGGGGCTGCGTAGCCGCAGACCAGTCAGGGTGCCTATGCTGACCCCTGTCCACTGCCAAAAGTGCCTACAATGGGCACGTGAGCATCAGAACTGGACCACGGAGCAATGGAAGAAGGTGGCCTGGTCTGATGAATCCCTTTTCCTTTTACATCACTTGGATGGCCGGGTGCGTGTGCGTCGCTAACCTGGAGAACACATGGTACCAGGATGCACTATGGGAAGGAGGCAAGCTTTGGACAATGTTCTGCTGGGAAACCTTGGGTCCTGCCATTCATGTGGATGTTACTTTGACACGTACCACGTACCTAAGCATTGTTGCAGACCATGTGCAAACACCATGTGTTTCATGGCAATGATATTCCCTGATGGCATTTGCCTCTTTCAGCAGGATAATGCGACCTGCCACAAAGCAAAAATATGTTCAGGAATTGTTTGAGGAACACAACAACGAGTTCAAGGTGTTGACTTGGCCTCCAAATTCCCCAGATCTCAATCCAATCGAGTATCTGTGGAATGTGCTTGACGAACAAGTCAGATCCATGGAGGCCCCACCTCGCAACTTACAGGCCTTAAAGGATCTGCTGCTAACGTCTTGGTGCCAGATACCAGAGCACACCTTCAGAGGTCTAGTGGAGTCCATGCCTCGACGGGTCAGGGCTGTTTTGGCGGTAAAATGGGGTCACAATATTAGGCAGGTGGTCATAATGTTATGGCTGATCGGTGTATATACACACACTACCATTCAAAGGTTTGGGTTCACTTAGGAATGTCCTAGCTTTTGAAAGAAAAGCACATTTTTTTGCCATTAAAATGACTTCAAATCGATCAGAAATACATTGTAGACTTTGTTAATGTTGTAAATGACTATTTTAGCTGGAAACGGCAGACTTTTTTATGGAATATCTACATAGGCATACAGATGGCCATTATCAGCAACCATCAGTCCTGTGTACCAATGGTACGTTGTGTTTTCTAATCCAAATGTAGCATTTTAAAAGGCTAATTGATCATTAGAAAACCATTTTGCAATTATGTTAGCATTGCTGAGAACTGTTGTGCTGATTAAAGAAGCAATAAAACTGGCCTTCTTAAGACTGGTTCAGTTTGTTCAACATCAAGCGTTTGTGGGTTCGATTACAGGCTCAAAATGGCCAGAAACCAAGTAAGTTCTTCTGAAACTCTTCAGTCGATTCTTGTTCAGAGAAATGAAGGCTATTCTATGTGAGAATCTGAAGATCTCATACAATGATGTGTAGCACTCCCTTCACAGAACAGCACAAACAGGCTCTAACCAGAATAGAAAGAGGAGTGGGAGGCCCTGATGCACAACTGAGCAAGAGAACAAATACATTAGAGTGTCTAGTTTGAGAAACAGACGCCTTATAGGTCCTCAAATGGCAGCTTCATTAAATAGTTCATGCAAAACACCAGTCTCAGTGTCAACAGTGAAGAGGCGACTCTGGGATGCTGGCCTTCTAGGCAGAGTTGCAAAGAAAAAGCCAGACTGGCCAATAAAAAGAAAAGATTAATATGGGCAAAAGAACACAGACATTGGACAGAGAAGGAACTTTCTTTCAAAAACAAGGAAATGCCTAAGTGATTCCAAACTTTTGAATGGTTGTGTGTGTGTGTGTGTGTGTGTGTATAAAATAAAAATGACCATCACTTGCCAGTGGAATGCAGTTGATTTTGGACTCAACATTTGATCATGTTGACATCCATAAAAGCATTATTCTTTACCTCAACACGGTTCTTAAAACACATATACAGTAAACCGATAAGATATCAGGGATATGATTCTGGATCAATTATGTCCTTCACAGGGGTGTTGTGTGTGACGCGCTTTGATGTTTTTTTCATTGAACTCTTACCTGACCCGAAGAATATGATTTGTATATAGAAACCTTGGTGATATGCGGTGCACAGGTAATGAGGAGTGTCTTCTTTAGCGATAACAGAACACCCGGTTCAGATTGGGTCAGGACGGAGAGCAGCCTCTTTGGACTATAATGGTCCCTTAATTAAATAGAACATAGACGATCAAGAGAAGGAGCTTTTTGTTCTCTCTCGGGGCCGCCATCTCTGGATCCTGAAATTGCACCCCACCTATTGTCCGTGTCTGCATTGTGCAGTCAGGGAAGAGGTAGAGGAGAGGAGGCTTAAAATGACTAGTAATGTACTTTAATGACACCTGGTAATTAACCTCCGCCTCGCCTAAGTCAATTTGTCACAGCTTTTCAAATTACAGCAGATAAAATAAGCCAGCCATTAAAATTCAGCTGCGGCTGCAATCAACTTTTTACATAATCGTGAGCCCCTGCTGCCTCAGAGAGAGCCTTAACGGAGAGAGAGGGGGCTGGCCTCTTCTTCCACCGCTGGAAGGGAATTAGAAAAGACAGGAGAAAAGAAACGAGAGAGCAGGGGAAGACAGTCTCCTCTGTCCGTTACGAGTTCAGCCCGGTACCAGAAGCATCAGGCTCCTGCGATACCACGCTGGCACTGGCCGGAGCTGACTTCCTAGCTTACCAGACGGAGACCAGGAGATCCAGGCCTGGGCTCAGCCGGCTGGGGAACCCACCCAGAGGGATGTCCTGTACGGGCCTGTCTCAGACACGGCCAGCCTGCCGGGAGGAGTCCATGCACACACATTTGTGAGGCCAGCAGCCAAGTGATGGTTTCAAATGCTTCCCCTGCCTAAAACACCCAGTCACCGAGATCGCTGAGAGCAGAGTGGATGGGAAGTAGGTGGATTGTATACCTTTACACTGTTTTTCTCCCAAATCAGTAACATCCAGGTTGAGATTAAGACCCTGCTTCAAGCAAGGCACCGTATTTGATTACTAAAGAATAAGAATCAAACGGTGCTGGTCAGTTGGATTCCTGAACTAATCCACAAGCAGGAATCGAACGCTTGTCTCACAATGACGAAGCTAGCTCAGAGGGAAGCGCTACACTCTTAGAGAAACATGGACACTAAGAAATAAAACTATTTTTTGGTGTCACATCCTAGTTTCATAGAAGTGCTGCAATGTCCAGGTTTAATATGAGAGTGTATCACAGCTGGTTATGATTGGGTAGCACTAATGGGTGGTACATATTGGTCGCACATTAACACTGGTTAAAGGAGATAAGGACCGGCAAAACTTTACTTGTCTCGTAGGCTCTAGTGACTCTCTCAGGCAGGTCAGGGACCTGCAAGCTTATTGTGGTTGTTAACCGGAAGTGGAGGTCTTAACTCGGTCAACCTAGCAAAAAACAATTTCTCAAAACTTTACATAGGGATTCAGGGAGTCTACTTTGTCTCACTCATCACAGTAGGTAGATGTGGCAGAGAAAGTGCCAGAAGCTATATGAATTCCAGCCATGTAAAAGTAAGAAAAGTTGATTTCTGTTCTGTCACACTCACTGCAAACAGCACAGTCGGGTCAGGGATGGCCGGATCATCTGCAGACCAGTAGCATATAATTATCTGGGTCACAATTCAACTGTGACTGACAGAGAGTGTGTGTGTGTGTGTGTGTGTGTGTGTGTGTGTGTGTATGGGTGACTCCCCATGGCCAGCCACCATGGGGAGACTGATAGAAAAAGTCAACCACCTAATGAATTAAGCTTGGTTACAGCATGTTGTGAAGTCCTAGTCTTTCAAAAGAATCAACAATCCATCTGATTTTAATACACTTAGAGTTAATCCAAGTTCAGGTTGTACAGTGTTAAGTACAGTGTTAAGCTGCATGGTGGGGTAGGGTAGGAGGGGAGGC
>JACXGI010004209.1:8804-55564 GCA_016801175.1 Esox masquinongy
CACCCCCACCCCCAGATCGAGCAATTTTTCCATTAACTTAGAAATAAAGAAGATTAAGAAGGTGTGGAACGTGCCTAACCTGCATTGAAGCCCCCTCTACTCTCGCAACATAGGCGAAGCGATCCAAAACAGTGACAGTGACCGGCACTGCCACAAAGAATCCACTCACAAACGCCCGAACATAGCGGCGCCCCGCTCCCGCCTGCTGAGCCATCACCTGGGGACAGGAAAAAAAAAAAACACACATCAGCTCATCTCAAAACAAAACAGACCGAGCAACCATACAAATTAAAACACAGCCATCAGAATACAACATACAGGTGTTAATGAAGAAACACACAGTGGGGGGTTGTGCTGGCACAATGACAAAATACAGTATAGCCTAATTTCTGTCTCACTCGGCGAGCACTTCTTTCCTTTTTTTCTTCAGAGAGCACATATTGCGTGCAGGCATTTTTCATCCTCCTCTGTTTTCCAAGACAACAGCAGGACAGCCAGACAAGTGTGAAATAACAGTGACACAGACCACAGACCAATGACAGGCTAATGCATCAGTGGATTTAAATAACACTACAACCCGGGACATACTCAAACTTTGTTGTGACCGCTCCAGATTGTTGAGAGATTCCTTGAGAAACTTTAGAAAATGTGCCCCTCAGAGATGCAATCCCATACCTCTTGGGTGGTAGCATTTCCTTATCCTCATTCACTTTGACTCAATATCTAGTGCTTCAGTTACTCCCGTGGTTCTAATCCAGGTTCTTGCATTCCAACAGTACCTGCAGTCCATCAGAGGGCAGTGCAAATTGACTCAGCACCATCTGGTGTTGGTGGGGTGGAAGCGTGCGACAGGGGTGCCTTGCAGCACTCTACTGACTCTTTACACTATATGAGAGAAGGATTAAACTATAGATACATTGGCCTTATTTTACATGCCCACTGTAGCCTTTCAAAATAAAGGACTGAGACACCTTCCCTCATCACGTGGAAAATCTAGGGGGTCTCCTTTGAAGAAGTAGCTTCACTACCTCGGAAGGTGGCGCCTTAAAGAACTTTACGTTCACACATCTAGCAGCATAAGTTCTTTGATACTTTTGTGAAAAGATATAGTGTGAATAGACATTTTATGGCAGGCTGGGCATCTGTAAGCTCAATTGTGGCTCCTCCTGGGGTAGGACCCAATTAATACTTCCTGGCTGGGCAAGTAGTGTGATAAGCAACAGAACGACATGACAACGTGCATCAGAAGACGCGTCTTGATCTTTGACTCACTTGGATTTTTTCTGCAATGAAGCAAGTCCATAATCGACCTTAGACATCATTTGGAGATGGGAAAAAAACGTAAGGTGTAAGATTGATAGCGTTTCCCCATGTGTAAGAATAACAACACTCCAAGAAAAAATATTGTTTGCCCATAGCTGGCGAATACCTTCATCATCATTCGTAGATTCAACAAGCTTCCTTTAGTTGTCATGATGGACTAGCCTATTTAATAGGTTGAATGTGTATAAAGTTAGCTAGAAAAGCTCTTACAGAATGTGATTGAATAGGTGCTTCCTCTCAGAAAGACTGCTCTGCTGTGCTCTGTCCCCAGTCAACCTGCCGTAATGAAGCTAATTAAAAGGCTAAATGGGGTGTTCTGGGGGAGGTGTGGTGGGTCACCTGAGAACCATGAACACTTAGTTCCCACTTCCCAATTTGGGATGGTTATGCTGTAACCGGTGTCAATTGTACACCATGCCTATGGTTGAAAAAATAAGGAAATACACATGTGTGCATGAATGATTCTAATATTTTTTTCTATTTAAAACATAAAAATAAACGACCAAGCACACAGTGAGGACTCAACCTGTACCAACATCTTTGCACACACAAGCGCGCGCACACAGCCTACAAAACACACACGCACACCGAAAGACACACACGGCCTACAAAACACACATGCCCCACAGACAGACATACAAAGACAGAGCCCTACAGCTTCCAACCCAAACAAATGAACGATTTCCGCACCCCTGTATATTTTACGTCCTATTAAACACAGTAATCTCTTTCCTAAACCCGCCACAGCGCAATGTAAGACATCAGTTACCATGTGCTGGAGGGAGATGCACTCCAGCATGGAGGCAGAAAATCCATTCTAGCATAACAATCCATCCTGACATGAACATATTGCCATTCTTACATTTTCATAGAGTACATAAACCAAAACCAATTGAATCAGGTGAGGCATTAGGCAGGCTATAAAGAGTTAGAGTGAGGTTAGGAAGGCACAGAGCAGCTGTGCGGCATTAAGCCAGCTTTCCTCCTGTGCTGACAGAGTTATCTTAGTTAACTGACAACCTATCAACCCAGCAAATACATGCATATCTACCTAGCTAATACATTCACAACCACCCAGCTAATACAGTACAGACCATTGAAACCAAAATTCTACATTGTAAATTTCCCCAAATTCGTTTCTGTTCATCCATGACATCACTACATAAAGAAGAGACTGACAGAATGGAATTTTAAAGAAACGGTCAAATTGAAAAAGGTGCAACGGAGTATAGACTACAGCCTGAGGTGACAGATTGGTTGACAGAATTTCTGGGTCACGTGGGTAACTAAGCCAAGACCAAGCTAGCCCTCCTTTCCCATTCCCACCTACGGAATGTCATTTTCTGCAACTGGTCTGAACCATCTTCTTTTGCAGTGCGGCAAAATTGTTGTCTGTAGGCCTTTCAATGGTGCACCGAGCGCTCCGCAAGGCATTGTTTACTGCCAAGTGACAACTGCACACAAGCACATTGAAGTGCGCTCCAGTGAGGAGAAAAGCCTTTATCAAGGCTGAGGTAAATGGATTAATACTGTTGACAGCGCTGACAAACAAGGTAAAGCGCCATATCTCCTTTTCAGCATTTGCATTTATGCCAATAACCAAATTTACAGGAGTAAGCCCTGTGATAAGATGCTGCAATACACTAGACGTGATGTCATAAACAAGCATGTATCTGGTTATGTTGTTCGATTGTACTGCTCCAAGTATCTTGCTGATGAAACAAAATTGACTTTAGTTGTTACAAAGTAACAATGATCTGTATCTACTAAAGTAGATAGTTTATTAAGCCCACATCTAAAAAACTATTGTCAATAACATTGTAGGTTAAGACTACAACAGTCTTACGAAAGCAGATTTTCCCTCAACACCGGTCAACTGTGGAAGACCAGCAGATGGTAACTGTGGAAGACCAAGGCCGTATTTAGCGCTAAAGAAACACTGAGGTCGAATGAATAGGTTGTTAAATACATGATCTCTTTCACGAAACATTATCTATAATGCTTTCTAGCATTATCGTAGCCTCTTCGCTCGCGACCTACCAGTGGCAGTGCCAGCACAGTACAGTACTGTAATGTACTCAGTCCGAGCGAAAAGCTAAATTAAACTTCAGCTAATATTACTGCAATTAACTCAGGTCAGAATCTGTATTCGGTTATAAGCGAATGGTTGGAATGAACCCATTATGAGAGTAATGTAGAAAACATGCGTTACCTGTCTAAGACTTACAGTAATGCTACAAACATTGGTTACATGTTAGCTACTGTACAGTTACAGTAGGTTGCTGATTAAGCTGCCAACTGCAAATGATCTACAAATATATTCTCAATAGATTAATGAACTATTCATCAACAAAATTTTCTGGATATTCAATAAGGTACAAATCAGGGCAGGCTCTAAAGCAAAATGTTATTTGGGGCACCGTTCCCTAGCGAGGACCCTAAGCAATCGCTTATGCCTATAACCCCTGGTACGAATAGATGTCTGGATATGAGACGTTTGGCGGCTTGGGGGGGTTTGTCCACAAATTCCCTGGCAGGTTGAACGGATAGCAGGGAAGCCCCACAGTGGCCAGTTAATTTAAATATCTAATTCTTTCAGCAACAAGAACACTAGGGGTCCAGCAGATATAATAAATTACATTATTTTCCATTGCTGTTGTGTACTGTTTTACAAATGACACAGGAGGAGCCACACACAAATTGTGGAAAAAAAGTTATAGGCCCATGCAAGCTCCTAAAATCATTGGGCACACACAACAAATACATTTCACACAGGCCCCACATTTAGTTGCATAATATAAAGTTGATCAGCTGTTATTTTATATCTATATATATTCTCTCCAGACCGACTGTTTCGCTTCAATTGGATTTCCAGGGCTATGTGTTGTATATCTGCCAATGAGTAATGCTCACACAGGAAACACATCTCAGACCAATGAATCCACCAGAGATGATACACAAAAGGTACCATGGATACTGATTACAGCTTGCCATCACTAGCTTTCCCAAAAGTCTCTGCAGTTCTGCAGGCACAGCATTTCTCCACAGCTTTACCAGAACACATTCCCATCTCCACAAAACCCACAGTGAGGGCTTGATGAGAGCTTTAGAGAGCCAGGGCTAAGCTGTAGCAACAGACTGAAGAAAATGTTCAGATTTTAAACAGACTTTACAGCATCAAAACCAGACATAGGCTAATACCAAGCAATGTATCAAACTTCATAACCAATTAAATGTAGACTTAGACAGTGAATGAATGTTAAAGCCCCCTGTTTATTATGAAAAAAAAAAAAAACATTCATCATCCCTGATCTTTGTTTGGCCCAACCCATGAAATGCTTTCTCCGGTCAAGGAGACATTAGGAAAAAAACATCTTAAAATATTTACATATACAGCACCGATTGGTAGATATGATGGCATGGAGCCCAACCCCTTACCCAGAGGAACAGTCTTTTGTTTCAGTAATTGGAAGTCAACCAAACGTTTCATCCCATCTGAACGGGATAAAACTCCAGGCATTTTTTTTTTCTTTCAAACTTTGTTTTTAATTGGGATTCAGCGATCTATTGGCTAGCAATCGGTTTCAGACGATTATAGGCGAAGATTGCTTTGCATTTTTACTGATATTTGCGACCGATTGTGCTTTCCAGCATTTCAACTGCGTTTATTTTACCGTGGCACTCCGGCATGCTGGAGGAGTGGTGGTAGATAACCGCACTAGCACGTGTCTTTCTCTGTGACCACGTTAACCTCCTTTCAGGAGCAGCTGAACGTTTCCGTTCTGTGATATTTTGGCTTAGTGTACACTCAGGTGAGGTCACAAGATTTTTTTGTAAAATTTTCAGCAATATACAACCGTATTTGTTACTAGAAATACATTCATTCCTTTTCTGAATCCTAACACAGCATACTCGTTCTTATTGTGTTTTATGGTGTGTAAAGGGATGGGGATTGGTTGCCAAAATGAGTGACTGGTAGATTTTGAATCTACCAGAAGAATTAAGTGCTTTTAAGGCTGTAAACACAGCTAATTTAAACAAATTACTCAGCAAATTACCCCCTATCCAAAAGTTTTGAGATTTAAATACCTTAACTACATTGTTTTTTACATTTATACCCAGGCATTGTATAAGGTATAATTACAGAAACGGAATGTGCATTTATCATATAATTTATACATTTTCAAATTCATTATCAAACATCAGACATTTTGGAGAATCTTTTGTTATTAAAATATATTGAAAAATTAACTTTTATATGATTGAGTTTACATTTTTGAAATAAGAAACATAAGCAGTTTTTTTTTTAAATGCCAGGGCACATAGGTACAGACATGACAAAACATGTATCAGCCGATACGAATATCGGTATTGGACAATTATTTTCTTAGCGCTGCATCCCTAATTTCTAAATTAACTGGAATATAAGCAAACAAATACTGAGGTGAGTTATGAAGTCGGTAGCCAATCTATGAACTGAAGAAACCAAGTACAAGCTGCCCTGCTACTTAATCGCTAAGCCATCCCAAGGAGCAGTGGGAGACAGAAACTTTGGAGCACAGCTTTTACTATCTCCACAATACTTCAGACTACAATCACTGCAAATCACTGTTCTGTTTTAGCTAAGGTCCAAGCAGTTTTATCAAGGACACATTAAGCAGCAATCAGCCTACTAGAGGAGTGCACTTAATTGTGGGCACTAGCATGCCTAGGGTCCCACAGATCAATATATGACTTACAAAAATGAAAGTTATTGACTGACCCTGAAAAAAACCCATTTAGAGCTGCAGGCACCAAAACATTTGAAATCAGTAAGAACCAATGCATTTTGCATTCCTATCCTAACGATAGGGAAACATTGGTCTGGCAGCTTGCCATCGAGACCAAGTCTCTTAAAAAAAAAAACAAGCATCTCTCTCTCCCGGTCTCCCTCACCGTTCACCAACTACATAAATGTACTAAAGCGCTAGATAATGTACATACATTTCAGTCATTTAGCAGCATCCCATTATCAGTACGAGATACTCCTTTCACATTAGAGAGCACAGAGACGGTGAGTGAAACAGACAAAGGGAGAGAAACAGACAGGGAGAGAAACGGCATCGGGCACTGGCCAGCCAGCAGCAGATTCATTTTTCCCGATGAGTGCTTAATTAAAGAGTCCTGTGCAGATGGAGAAGTAGCACCTCAATGCCTCCATCTGTGAGTACGGCTACCGCTCTGCTCAGCAGGCAGGGTCCATGTGGCCGGTCCACACAGCGAGCTGTGTGAAATGATGCATGGTGGATCTTTTCAAGAACTGCTGTGCTGACACCCGATTATTAATTCATCTCCTTTCTTTGTGATTCATACGCGCCTGTGTTTCACACTGTATCACAACCTACATTTTGAGTAGTATCCGAGTGGTGGGATAGTCTTCAAAAGGTTGTATGAAATAAATTATATACAGACTAATCTCTTTACCGTAATCACTGACTGTTCAATAATCTCCTGCGAATGCTGAACAGCCTGGTGTGATGCAGAGCATGGCCACGGGCTGTTAGCCAAAACTAAGGTGATTATTGTGGTGTCAGATTTTTTGACTGTAAGCTCACGGGTACAGGCCCAATGCCCAGGTCCACAAATGGGATTTGTCTCTCATGCAGAACAGACAGTGTGTCTGCCTCTAGCTGGAAGCTGCATTACAACCTCAGCTTCTGATGACCTTGGGCATTCAATGGGGAGATTGAGGTCAGAGTGCCAGTGTAATTACTATGAAGGGTATACTTATTCAGAGATCAAACTGCCTCTAAGTGTGCAGTTGTATCATCCAAACAACTATGAATAAAATGTTCCCTTTCATGAACGTAAAGATGCGTTGTTTATGCAGCAGGAAAATAATGCAATAATAAAAACTTTTAAGAGTCCCTCCGGTCACATGACCATCCATCTGAAATCTCCAAGCTGAAAGTCCCATCTTGTAAACGAATCAATGATTTAGAAGATATACACTAAATAGGGTATAAACGCAACGTGTAAAGTGTTGGTCCAATGTTTTAGTAGGTGAACTAAAAAAAATGGTCTACTGAACGACGCAATGAGCGCATTATGGCTATTGTGGTCATTTTATAATAAAAATTGTCATAAGAAACTTGGAACCAGGGTAGCTACGAAAACATTATATGCTATTTGCATGTAATTGTGAAAAAGTCACGAAAGCATTAGGGGCTACTAATGCATTAACATTTGCTTCGATCGGTCCACTTTAATGGTAAACAATGTGCTACAGTCCACTGTCCAGTTTTGCAAAAAGCATTTGCAATTGTGTGCGAACACTGAAGGAATTTTATCCAGGACAGCGTTAGACACCAGCTTGATAATTTATTACGTCGAAATAGTCCCTGCATGTATTTGTGCTCCACACCACGTTTGATATAAACCAACCACCTGCATTCACCTCGCCCTCATCTCTGTACGGATTATGTCACGTTTGCTAGCTAACTGGCTGGCTAGCAAGACAAGGTTCCGGCATCCACTAGCAAACGTGCAGGAAAACAAACAACGCAAGTTTTATGCAACCAAAACAGGGAAAATGCAACACAATTCCATGTATTTTAGACTTTCTATTCCTCTTAAGTCTCCTCGTTCTAAATGAACAACAACCTACATTCTTTTCACCTACCAGAAATGTGACTTCCGTGCTCGTGTTTCTACTGTGTCACGAATCCAGAGCTCTTCAAGGTCCTAGAAAGAACCATTTTGCTTGGCGCTTAGATGTTCGCCCCATAATCATACCTTCCATACCTGCTTTTTTATTGATTCAAGATATCAAACGGTAGGCATCTATATTGACTTCATATACGAAGTTAATTGCGTCACTTAACTAGGAAAAAACACAAAATTAAGCATGGACACATTGTAGAATGTATACTATCGGTAAAGTTAAAAACATGCAGATTTTTTATGAATATGTAAGTTTTCAGAAGCTTGTGAACTATGTGGTGCTTTAATGTTGTACTTATGGGTTTAATAAGAAACAGATCTGGGCCTGGCCAAAGGCTCTGAATTTAGCCTTAAGGCACTTTTGGGAAACTGGGCCCACACAGAAGAGAGCTCAGAGCATGACCTTATCACTCTTATCTCCAAGGACAGAACATCCTGTACTCTGAGCTGAATGCCTTATATGGCCTATGAAGAAAAATCTGGTATTAGATACAATATCTCCTAATTCACATGCTTAGAGCTATGGAAATACAAAAGAAGTGACCTATTACTCACATAGCACGTTCATCCTGACTCCTTAAACCATTTCAGAAGAGAAATGAAGCCTCAGAGCTATGGTATATGGAAATGGAGGCCTGGGTGTCAAATACTAACTTCTTAACTGAGGGAAAATTGGCGATAATTAAGTTGTTTAATGAAGTATGCAGAAGTCAATGTCCCAGTACCTACAGCAGGTACATTTCCTGAATTTTGTTGAGGGTTTTAGTTTTTGAGATAAGACATCGATCAGGTTTAGTAAGAAATGTAGCATATTTACAAGTAGCGGACGCTCTTATTCAGAGTGACATACTTGAGCACTTCCGATTACTCGCCCTACGCTCTAACCACAAGGCCATCTGCCACTCCATATGGCCTATGACATCATATTTTATTAAACTCAAGGCTTCTCATATTGGTTGTCTTTGCTAACGTCAGAGTATTTGCTTGGAGGACATGAACTCAACACAGAGCTGCTAATTGCAAGAACAATAGGGCCTATTACCTTGCCTTCATTCTATGAAAACTATGGTCAAACATAGCCACAATATTTGTTTCTACATTAATTATCCAATTATGAATTCACATCAAAATTTAGAGAAGTCAAGGGTTCACTGATTATACAGAGTCTGGATTTTCCTTTTGGCCTTCATTAAAGTCAGAATCCTAGATCCATTATCAGTCCCCAGCCCTGCAGTGCCATCAGTCACCAGCCATTATGGCCCTATGATATTTGTAAGGTATAAATATATTAACACTGCTGAAACATTGATGAGACATAAAGGTGATGTGTTTCTCTGGGGGGGGCACGTGGCATGATACCAAGTCATATGTTATGTCACGGACAGCATGCTCTCTAAGGATTATGGCTGTGTCCCAAATGGCACGCTATTTCATATATAGTGAAATACCTCTGAATAGTGCACAACCCCTGTCAAAACGGCTGCACTACCTAAGGAATAACGAGGGCATTTGGGACACAACCGTAAATGAGTTAGAGTAGGGCCACACCATGCATCAGTGCAAAAGAAAAGGAGCATGCGTTTGGACCACCAGGCAGAGTGAAACAGTGACCGACACGGGTGGTTCTGCCCACATAATGACATCTTTTGAGGCTGCAGACTTCTAAATGATAAAAACAGCTGCTGAGCAGGCAGTTGCTATGCAACAATCGTGTGCAAAGCTAGCAGCACTAGCAGCAGTCTCAGCGATGGCCAGGTGGGCTTCAGGCGAGAAGGGAGATGACTGGGCACAAACTGGCTATTGGGCACCTCTGAACACTGTGGGGAGCTCTAGCAGGCTGCCGAAACCACAGGGACGGATACTTTACCGGTTTAAATGTGCAGCTTAGGCTCGTCTTGGGAAAGAGAGTGGCATAATGGTTTTTATTGTCAGAGACCATACAGATTTCAAATTCGGAGTGGCATTTAGTCCGGAGCGTATATTGAAATGCACTATACTGTTTTTGACTGCTTGTTTTCACATTTATTGTGTCAGAAAGAACATTCTTTATGGCAATGCAGAAACAAACATCTTATTTTCTTTTGTCAAAGATGATTACAAGGGAGAAAATGAGCAACGCACCAGATTATACCAACTGGAATTTCAAGACAAATTGATGCTATTTTGAGTGCGCTATTATAATTGAAAGTGAGACTGCCATTTTGTCCATCACACATCGGTTAATCTCTGAAATCCTTATATCCATAGATAATAGGACCCCTTTCTGTATTTGGAGTTGAGCAAAGAGGGAAACATTGGGCAGAAATAAATCTGCGTCCTTCACTAGCACGGTTGAGTTTGCTAGGGAAGACCAGCTCATAAGGCAGGAATGAAATTAATTGTACCCCTACTTACCACCACTTCCTCTCTATCCCCAATCCCTGGAGTTTAATTATACCCTCTAAGCTTGTCTGAATAATGCAACACCTGAGCACACCTGAATGTCTCTGCTCAAACAGGAGCAAGTGAGGGAGGAGGGAAGGAGGGAGCAATAGAGAAAATATGGGGCAGAGAGAGAGGAGGGGGGTGAACATGCAATTAAAAAGACTCAAATCTCACATCGGAACTTATGGACATAGACTAATGTATTGCACTGTTAGTTCTCTATTCTATGTACCTGGTGTTCCGAGGTCTAAACCAGTCCCCGATTAGAGTGTTTTAATGAAAACCAGCAGCATTAGTGAACCACTGTTAAGGGCTACCATCTAGTGGTCTTGGTTTACATTGCATATTTTTGATTGGGAAGTAGTCAGCTGTTGACCATGTGACATTTGAAGATGGCTGCCTGCATTAAGCCTGAAATTTCAGGTAACCTGTCACTTTATATCTAGATAACACTAATCATTAGCCCGTATGACCTTCCCTTCAGGTCTATAAGATGTATATTTTCCTTCGTTAAGTTCCTTTTAATGAAGGACCAAATGTAATATACGCTAAACACTCAAAGAAATTGCTAGGTGCTGGCGTAGCTAGGTAGCTAGTAATGTTACTTTTGGGGACTTTGTAAAATGCTATTCTGAAAAGAGCGACTCGTCTTTTTCGGCATTTTTACATGTAGTATCGTGACTTTGTTAAGTAGGTCATTTAATTTGTTTGATGTATTGGTGGAGTTTGTCAATTATTCACGATGTGATACAGTGTAGAGAAGGGATGATAAACCAAAGTGGGCAACTGAAACTAATCGACAGCGGCTTTGTATAAATATGTGTACTTTTCAGAAATGTACTTTTTGGAATAGCATTCAAGAGATAAAGGAGGCCAAATTCTACTCTACCTGTGAATCACACACATTTATCACTGGAAAAGAATTGTGCATGCAAGTTTTGATTATCATAATTTAAAAGCTAACAAACACCTTTTCACTATAATTTGTGGCTGGTGGTATTGGACCAGCAACTGAAAGGTTAACTGGATCGAATGACCGAGCCTACAAGGTAAATTGAGCAAGGCCTTCAACCCTAATTGCTCCTGAATAGAAGTCAATAATGGCTGATCCCCTGTCTATGAACCAACTCTCCGAAGCTGTCCTAGGTATTTGGGACAAACCGTTTACAATTCACACGTTTAATACACATTGAATATATGTATGTAATCTGGCAAATGTAAGCACCCACCTAATTCTTATTCAGATGAATAATAGACCTTGTAATGCAAAATGTTCTATGTAGCTCCTTTCGTCACTCGTAAATAGCTCCTGTCATCAGGGATGTGGCCAGGAATGCTGGGCCCCCTGAAATGATACATGCCTGGGGCCCCTCACATATAGACAACATTGGTAATATTATGATCAGTAGGCCCTGCCAAACCATGGGCCCCATGAATCATATCCACCTTTCCCCGCATTAGTGATGGCCCTGCCTGTCATCAAACAAAATACATGTATGTATGTAGTCTTCAAATAGGATTTTGACAACCATGTTATTTTTTTATCATTCAGGTAAACAAAAAACATTTTCTGACCACCTCTTTCATGGGCAAACACGTGCAGAAAGTTCAAGTGAAAAGGGTTGCTACCCCGCTGTAATGCTACATTTTGCTTTTTGTGTGCTCATGAGAGCATTTTCCTTCTTGGTTATAAAGTAGGCAGAAAATCACATTAATAATGCAAGAAAAACATGTCTCTCTCCTTAGATGAACAGGAGTGGATACTGGAGCCTCTGTGTTTCCCAGAGCGGCCAGCTGCAGAAATTGGATCATTTTCTCATCCCGGTGCAGAGGTGTTGACCTGTATGTTCTGCTCCCACTCAAACCCGCTTTCAGAGAAGGACCTCCTCCTAAAGCACCTGGTACTGGAGCACAAGCTGGTGATTGCTGACGTCAAACTCATTGCTGACTTCCCTAGGTATGTAACCAAGATTCTGTAGGCCTGTAATGTTGTTGTGGGATGTAGACTTATCACAATTATGACATGATTGCCTGATTGCGATTATTTCAGCTGACCGCAATCGTTTTGTACAATATTTAGATTCTACAAGTATATGTTTCCATTCAAATAAGGTAATTTTACATAATTTTAGAAATGTAACAATAGAATGCAAACTAAGCGCCTCCAGTTGATGGATAACCCTCTTATGGGTGCAGCAGTGTGTTTGACAGCTCTGGGGAGGTTATGCTGCAGATAACTGACGTTAAAACTGTCGTTTGCAAATTAATTTCATGATGTTTGAACTCCGTTTAGAATTGTTTGCAGTCGGACCAAAAAGCTTGTTTGTCATTTAATGTTATCAAAATTATTATTTATTTGACAAAATCACTTCCATCGATTATTTGTTGGATCGATTGTAAAAAAAAAAAAAAAAATTATCTTTGTTTCCCCAGTGCTTGTTGACTTTTGAAAATAAAATTCCTACATTGACTGTATTGAGCCCCTTTTTATTAATTTAGGTAGGCATACACAATAGTTTTAGAACAAGCTATTTAAATAATTACATGTGTAGCATTGTTAGAGTTGAAACATCACAGATCAATTAAATCCTTCCTCAGTGGTAATCAGTACCCTGCCTCTTCCCCAGAGATACATTTCCCACTGTCCCACTAAAACTGTGTTCTGCTGTGTCCATTTCATTCAGATACATGCAATACTGGAAGAAGAGAATATCTGAGCAACCCATAACAGATTTCTGCAGTGTGATAAAGACTAACGCACAGGGCCCTGTTGGTAACGTGAATTGAATTTACTATAAAGTAAACAGCCTGGATGTTCACAAAAAGGTTTCTACCATACACAGTTGTTGTGTTTTTCAGTTCACTATTTTTGGGCTTTCAGAGAAACAGGAGCACTACTTTCTTCTGTGTGACGTTCTGCCAGAGGACAGGGTACTTAGAGAACAGCTCCAACAGAAACGACTGGTGAGTTTTCAGAAGCCCTTCTGCTGCTGGTAACTTGTCTATTTTATATCAGAAAAAACATATTCATATGCTAAAATTCACAATGCATCTCAGAGTTCTGATCTAGTAAAAGGTGTTCTTCTGTTTTTTTAAAATATTATGCATTATTATGTTTTAAAAGACAAAACGTATTCAGGATCATCACTCTTACTGTCACATATTTGTATCTTGCCCCTGGGATTCCATTTAGTTGACGTTGACATGTGTACATAAAATAACAAGATATATGCAGTGCTGTGAAAAGGGTATTTGCCCCTTTCCTGATTTCATCTTATTGCATATTTGTCACACTGAATGGTATCAGATCTCCATACAAAATGTAATCTCCTTCAGAATTTTCTGGTAGAGAGCAGAATTCCTGGTTCCTTCAATGATAGCAAGCCTTCCAGGCCCTGAGGCTGCAAAGCACCCCCCCATCACACTACCACCACCATGTTTAGCGGTTGGGATGATGTTGTTATTTTGAAATGCTGTGTTTGCTTTACGTCAGACATAATGGGACCATGTCTTCCAAAGAGAACACTTTTGACTTGTCTGTCCACAGAACATCATCCCAAACAGCTTGAATGTGTTTTTTAGCAAATGTAAGCCAAGCACAAATGTTTCTCTTAGTTAGCTATTTGCACCATGCAATTCTTCTATGAGTTCTGTTTTTGCCCAGTCTAATTTTTTATCATCGTCGAATCAAGAACGCTGACCTTAGCGGAGGCTAGAGAGGTCTGCAGTTCCTTAGATGTTGTGCTGGTAGTTATTGTGAATTCTTGATAGAGTCGTCTCTGTGCCCTTGGTGGAATTGTGGCAAGCCAGTCACTCCTGAGAAGATTCCTCACTGTTCCAAGTTTTCTCCATTTGGAGATACTGCCTCTCACTATGGTTTGCTGGAGTCCCAGACACTTAGAAATGGCTTTGTAAGCCTTTCCAGACTGCTATATCTCAATATCTTGTTTTTTACCTTTTTTTTGTATCTTTCAGAATTTTTTTCGATCTCAGCTTGGTGTGTTCTGATACCATTCAGTGTGATCTGATACCATTCAGTGTCTATTATATGACATAATAGAGGAAATCAGGAAGGGGACAAATACATTTTCATAGCCCTGTAGATTCTTAAAAAAAATTCTGTAGTCTGAATTTAATTAATACCAGGTCAAAAGTGTGTAGAAATTATAATGAACACACACATTTATATTAATATAGTTAATATAAATATAATATTAATATTAAAATAAAGAAAAGTAAAATAATTTTCTTTATTTTTATTTTTTTTCAGGCGCAGTATTTGCAGTGTAGAGCTAGATACAGTGTAAAACCAGTGCTATTTAGCAGATTATGTGGAAAAAGTTTGGTGCGAATATTGGGACAACCTGGTTGTCCTGAAGCCAAACCAACTGAGAACCACTGGTTTCATTTAGCTAGTAGCATACTGGTGCATAGATGTTGGTTTAATTAGTGATGGCCATTCAAGGCTTCATTACCGTTCTTCTAGCAGCAGGATATTATGCTAGCAGTGCTAACTCAGATTTTGTTTTTCAAAATAAAAGCCATAATTTAAATATATAAGGTAATATAGTTAACAATCTAGTCTGGACATTTTATGTTTAATGTGCGTTCAAATGTTATTCTTGTCTGTTCTTTTTCACAGACTAGATTGCCTTATACATTTCAATGATGGCTTTTATTGTGATAAAGAAAATCTGAGTGCTTCCAGCATAATATCCTGCTGCTAAAATAACGCTAATGAAGCCTTGAATGGCCATCACTAGGTTTAATACGTGTAACAGACTGGTACATATAGGTTGGTTTAATTAATACCAGTAACAACTGGTCTATACAGATAGGTTTATTTAATACCGGTAAGAGGCTGGTCCATACAGACTGGTCTAATAAATGTCAGTAATAGACGGGTCCATACTCCATACGCGTTGGTCCGTAGGAGGAAATTCTGGAGCAGCAGCAGAGGGAGCGGGATGACAACAGCTTCCAGCGCATCTGCATGTTCTGTAACGAGGAATTCACAGGGAACAGATCGTCTCTGCTCAATCACATGGCCAGGGAGCACTCCTTCAGCGTGGGGCTGCCAGATAACATAGTGTACTGCATAGAGTTTCTTGACCATCTACAGAGGAAACTAGATAAGTAAGTACACATTTTTTGTAGCTGTAAGTATAATAGCGTAATCATAGCATAACTTTTGTTTATGCTATGATTACGCTAATTATACTTACAGCTTCGGAAAAAATTAAGAGACCACTGCACCTTTTTCTGGAAAGGAAAGAAAAAGGTGCAGTGGTCTCTTAATTTTTTCTGGAGCTGTAAGTGAGAAGAAATGACAAAATAGCAGATATTAGTAACAATGTAGTATAAGACAGTACTGTTCTTTTTTCTGTGGAGGGCCTGGGTGACATACTTTTTATACATTAATTAGCATTACTTAAAGAAAACCCACTTTGAGTGACTGATTGTTTTCAGTCTGCAGTGTCTGTATTGTGAGAAAACATTCAGAGACAAGACGACACTGAAGGATCACATGAGAAAGAAACAGCATCGAAGAATCAATGCCAACAACCACGAGTATGACCGCTTCTACATCATCAACTACCTGGTACGCTGTGTGACAGTGTAATGGTGTTCATATGTTTTCAGGAACAAAAATCATTCACCTGTCGGGACATAACCTGAGATCGTGAGAAGTCAAGGCTTTTTTCAATTCCACACTTTTCAGTTTGAATGGAAAAAAAGTGTTGTGTGTGTGAAAGGGTGACAATATGTAACAAATAAATATGCATATCAGAGTTTAATGGCTGGAACCGGGATACTGAGATATACCGGGATACCCCCTAAACTCACCCAAGTACAAAAAATTTTGACCAGCTGGTCAGTTATAATAAATTATTCATATAAGAACAACGTGATGTAAAATGGAGATGTTCAGTATATGCAATGTCTTAATGCTGCATGTCTTCGACTGTCCGGGTGTGTGCTGTCGAGAACCATGTTTACTTACACCAAATCACCATGAATTCAAAGCACGTGGATTGTTTCCACTGAAAGTATAAACACAAGTAATTAAAAAAGCATTAATATGGTAACGGAATTAGATCCAACTTTGGAGCTGCTGGTAGGTCTAGCTGATTCCAAAAAATGTCATTGTGGCAAAGATTTACGAAAATGAACGCCACAGAAGCAGAATGCAAAACGTGCAAGCAAAAAATAAAACGTGTAGGTAGTTCCACAAGTGGATTGCTGCGTCATTCAGCAGACCTACACCCCATACAGTGACGGATGTGCAACATGGTGTTCTTGGATATATATGACATTTTATTACAACCTTGTGGTTCAGGCATGTCTAGCCAGAAGTCTCATGTTTTGTTTATTTTATGCTGTAACATGAATTAACATATAACTAGATCTTAAGAGGTTTGGAGTTTGAACTAGTCTACATAACCAAAATACTGAGGTGACTTTCAGAGCTTTGAGTTAATTAAATGTAAAAAATTAAACTTCTGATCCATGCGTATATTTCTACAATTATGGAGGTTTGGTCTTTCCGCTAGTATTATGCTTTTAAATGGCATTTCCTGTTTGATCAAGAAAGCCCAGTAATTTATTTAGAATTTTCTCTGGAAGCACAATTGGTAGATTGTATGGGTTTTTCTTGTTTTATTTGATCTCTAAATACGTTACCTTCAGAAACTAGAAATATTAAGAATCATACAATGAAAAGAAAGTGATGGACTGTTTTTTTTCCAGGAGTTAGGCAAGACATGGGAAGAAGTCCAGTCAGAAGATGATCGGGAAATGGTGGAGGATGAAGAAGAGTAAGATTCCCTTTACGACTGTATGGAATGCACCGTTGCAGTGTTGAAATGAGCACATTCAGGGCAGCCTGAAAGGTTTCTGAAGGCTCTGTCTGTCCTCGACAGTGACTGGTCCGACTGGCAGGCTCATCCTGTGCGTGCAGTGTGCCTGTTCTGTGAGCAGCAGTCCGAGAGCATGGACCAGATTTATGCACACATGGAGGTGACACAATCCCCTCATGAATGTTGATCAATTAGGTGCGTTTGCGAGTTGATATTCCAATGGGGTTTGATGGTAATGTCCTTTACCCTGTATTTTCAGGAAACCCATGGATTTGATCTGCACAAGTTGAAGACAGAACTCCGTGAGTAATGTCCAAGCGCTCTGTATGGCGGTACAAACTCCAACATATAAAAAAAAAACAGAACGTTCACCCACGCCGTCCCAAATGTTGGTCAGATTAGTCCTCCCAGATGCTAAGTGGCCTGATGAGCGTGTCTTCTTCCAGATCTGCGGTTCTACCAGCAGGTCAAACTGGTCAACTACATCAGACGGGAGATCCACCACTGCCGTTGCTATGGTTGTCAGGAGAAGTTTGGCTCCAAAGCTGAAGTCATATGTCATGTAATGGATGCAGGTCATGTGATGCAACTACCAGAGACCTCCACCTGGGACCAACCACAGTATGTAATTGTATTTCCGATACTCCGTGTTAGTTAGGTGTTGCTGGTTCAATGTTTGATTGCTGAATTACCCATCTAAAATAGCGGTATTACATTTTTTTCCAGACAGAACTTCTGGGGATCCACCTCAAATCTAATACTAAAAAAAGATTATGAATAAATAATTATACTCATTGTGCCTTTGTCATAATTATCTATCTCCAAGAAAGATTGCGTATTATTCTGTACAATAAGCGCTCCTAATTTTTCAGAGGAATGCATTTGCAGAGGCTTGCGGCCCATGTACCTTGGACACCACTGGTGTAGAGGAGTTGTAGCGGTTTCTGCTAGTGCTAGCTACTCAACAGTCTTAAGGGCCAATCGTTACAGCCCGTTGTCCCCGTGTCCACAGGTATTACTTCCCGACCTATGAGAACGACGCCCTCCTCTGTGTCTTGTCGGACAGTGACGGTGAGTCGGAACAGCACGGCCCCGGGGGGGACATCCCCGTCATAGCTGAGGACATCTCCAACCTGAGAGCACTGAAGCAGACCAGTGTCCTTAATCACCTTCTGAAGGACACAGGTGGCTCCAGTTAGAGCTGGATGGATGATGCCCCAGTTAGAGCTGGATGGATGTTGCTCAGCTGACTCCGTGTGCACGTACTTCTACAGGCCAGTGAACAAGAATGAGCACTGCCTAGGGCTAGAGTGATTTAACATGGGATGCTAGTGCATGTGTAACATAAGTCAGTGTTTCAGACAGTATAATGAATGACTCCTGACAATCATGATAAGGGCAGTTTATTTTCCGAATACATGCAATATGTTTCAGCAACCAACTCCGCTGGCGATTGTAAATAAACATGACCAGATACACTGTAAGTGATGATTCTTTCTTATTCAGAGTACCATTTTTGCAGACAGAACAGTGTTTGAAAACGTTTCACTTCAAATGTGTCTGGATGCCAGCGAGACAGGCTTCTGTGCGCTTGTGTAGGACAGAATGTCAGTCTCATTTCCCCTGTGTGTATATAACAACATGTTCTTGCTATTATGACCAATTTGTTGTCTCGTGCTTATTTGTCAGCCTTGGTGTTCTTAGCGGGATTGATGTGTTGCGTAATCTTTCCCAGAGCTATCTGTCGTAGGGTGGATCCAAACTGCAGCGTGTTTAGGGTCTCTACCATATGGTTCACATCAGGATTCACATTCACAAACACACAGCACTGAAACAGACAGAGAGGTACAGCTGGGAGCAACACAACGGGGATAAGTCAGGCATCCACTCAGAAGAATTAACATTTGATCCTTCATAATTAAGAACATCTAACATGGTATGTTTCTGTATTTTAGAGAGGTGAAACATTACCTGGGCGTCTCCACTGAGGTACGGCTGAAGAAGGTGTGTGAGTTTAGAGTTTCTAAAGGGCACGTGGAGGGTGTTACTTTTCAGGGCACTAAAAACCTAAATAGGGAAAAAACAAAATTGTGTTGCTCTACAGTAAAAAAAAAAAAAATCTAGTTCTGTAATAAAGCTTAAATTTAAAACACTTATGGCTGCAAATTATGTGATACCAGGTCTGCCCCCCCACCAAATGGGGAATGGATTGTAAAGAAATGGGATGGCAGATTGTCTAGTTTTCAGTGTTGGGCCAGAAACGGAAAGGTCACTGGCTTGAATCCTGCAGCCGACAACGTTAAACAGCTATTGTTGTGCCCTTGAGCAAGGAAAATTAACTCTATTCACTTGAGCAAATCACTCCAGATAAGAGGGTCTGCTGAATGACTCATGTAATGCATTGAGAATGAGACCCCGTCTGCCACCTGTCTCAAGGATGTCAGGGACCTGTTGATGGCTGCTGCCTCCACCAGACTTTGTCCCTTGGCCTCTGTCTTGGAGATGTGCTTAGGACCGGCCAGGTCACACACAGTCAGGGTGCCACAAGATGTCTGTCCAGAGACACTGTCTGTCCCCTCCACAGACAGGGTGAGCATCAGGTGAGAGCGCGAGCTGGAGAGAGACCTCAGAGATCAGAGAGTGACCGGGGAGACTCCGAACAGTGGGCTCATACACACACAACTGGACTGAAGTATAACTCAGAACTGCAACGCCTGGCGCCTAAGTCACCTTTCTTTGTTCATTTTGGTGGAGCCAATCTTTCTGTTCTTGTCCACCATTTCCATCGCGTTCAGGATGTCGTCCTCTGTCTTCACCTCGATGTGGGTCAGCCCTGGCACAGTGATGACCTTACCCTGGGTCCGGATCTCTAAGGGGCCGGCGGGGTTCACAGACAGGAGGTCATTTAGGGTGTCATTGTAGATTTCCAACATGGATATCTGAAAACGGGGAAATGGTGCACTGGTGATGGGCTTATTTGGTGAGTTATTGAGATAATATTGGTCATATTTGGTGTCTTAACTCGACATTAAATCCTACCTTGAGATTGTAGGCGATGTTCTCTTTTCCTTTACATATACGCAGCAGCTCTCTGATGGATCTGAGAACAGAGGTTTGAATTTGACATGCACGTCCCTCATCATAAACATGTCCATAACACACACTGTCCCACAAAGGAAACAGCAGTGACACTGAACTGGTGCTGAAAAGGATCATGTTCCTTTTCTGACTTGCTGATTCACACCTGTAAGGTTTGAAAGATGATCCTCTTGCGGTAAGATGAGTCTGATGATTCTGACTGAACCCTATAGTGCCAACTGATAAATTATTGATGGGTCTTATTTAGATAGCAGCGTCTTATAATTACATATGAATGGGTCCATACTGGGCAAGGTTGTCTGTTGTGGTTGACAATCAGCCAATTAAAGCTGTTGAATTACTTTCCTTAAAAAAGTTCAAATTAAACAAACCTTGAATTTGAAGGTTTAAAATATCTGTTAGCCAAGAACTGCTATTGGTTGGTAGATAAAAAGTCTAAAGTCTTTGTTTAACTGAGGCTTTTTGGATGCAGACATTGTTCATCTTTAACACGGGTATGGTTCCAATTAGTCCGGGTTAGGGTTAGGGTTAGGGAAGCCTACGAGCCTACACTGAGTGTGAAAATACATTACATGGAGAAATGTTTGTAAAAAATAATTGCTTACATTAGTAGAATCAGTTGAATATGAACTACAGAAACAAGTAAATTATTTTGTCTGTCCACTTAGTGTTATCAAAAGATTACCTAATATTTACTCCAGGTTTGTCTTTGGTGCCTGTTATGGTGTAAGTCTTCCCAGAGCCTGTCTGACCATAGGCCAGAATACAGACTCTATATCCAACCACACAGGATGTTATTATGGGGAGGGCCCCTTCAAACACCTCCTCCTGCATAAACAGATAAACAGAGAAAGCATCTGATACCATCACATAGCAAGAGCAGATTAACGGGCTTGTCCACTAATCTCAGAGTGCTAAAACATAATTTGCATACACAGGCGAACTGGATTCGATTACTCAACAAGAGATAGAACAGCATAGACCTAAGTCTGACTTTATTGACCTACCTGTGTAGTACTGGAGGGGTAGACTTTATCAAATTTGAACTTCTTTGTGGTTCCCTTGTTGTGAACCAGCAGCTCCTGGTCTGAGGCTGTGTCCAGGCAGGAGAGTCCCCCAGAGAGCCGTCTAAAGCGGCAGAACACCTGGATGTTCCCCTGGAGCTCCAGCGGCTCGTTGTTCAGGGCCCTCCTCTCCAGGACCTCCATCCTGTAGAGGCACCTCAACTCCTCCAATGCCTCGACTGCCTCCTCTGACTGGTTCTGAATGTCAGCCAGGGTCTGATGCACCACGGAGCGCAGCTGCCTGTTGGAACAGCTTAGCTCCCGGGTCAGACGGCTCACCTGGTGTAGCTTCCTGAGGTCCATGGTTGGTTTTGGGGTTGGGGTGGAGGCAGGCCTTGTTGGCGGTGTAGAAAGCGGGGGTCTGCAGTCAGGGAAAAATAAGCACAATAATAGAATATATACACACACACACATATATATATATAAGATAAATTAAAAATAAGATGAAATCAGATAACATGAGATTTAAAACAAAACAGGCCTATGTGTACACTTCAACATAATATCCTTGCCTGTGATTCAGCAGAGCTGTGATCTTCTCCAGGTTATCCTGCTGCTCTGCCTCCAGCTCAGCCACCCTCTGGTTGAGGTGCTGGACCACGTCAGACAGGTAGAGAGCCTCGTGTGCCAGGTTGCTGTTCCTCTGGAACTGGTTCTCGGCTTCCTTCTCTTCGGTCTGCAGGTTCTGTTTTAGGTCCTCAATCACACTGTCCTTCTCCGAATGGGATCTGGAGGTTGGCCTCACAGATTAGAAACAGGAACCTCTCAGTATCTGAATCAACGCTAACAACCACCAGGCTATTTGCTTACTGGTATGTTGTTGGATTTAGTAACCACTTACTAAATGACTAAAATGATTGTGTGAATTTAGGCGTGGTTTTTGGAATAAGAGTGTACTGTTCCCAGTCCTCAGAGTTTTTAACCATATTATTTAAGTAGCACACTGAGAAATAGGGTAAATAAGCTATTATGGTGTTCCTTTTGGGTAGCTCTCAAAAAAAATCTCAGACCCTTATTTCAGACTCTAAATGAAAGAGTTGAGTTCTCTGTGGTTCTGCTGCATATATCAGGCCTTTTTCACACACTACCTGAAAGAGTTGAGTTCTCTGTGGTTCTGCTGCATATATCAGGCCTTTTTTCACACACTACCTGAAAGAGTTGAGTTCTCTGTGGTTCTGCTGCACAGCAGACGACTGGAAGAGGACATCTCCAAAGGTTGTGAGGTAGACAGAGATGACCTTGTCAGGGTCGTAGTTACACTGTCTGAGGGCTGCAGTAATCTCCTTCTGGTCCACTAGGCCTGGCAGAGCACCCTGAAAAGACAAAAGAACACCACCTTAAAGTGGCTCTTAGAAGGAAGTACAGAAATATATAACAGGGCTAAAAAAGTTATTCAATAATTTACAACAAAAAATGTGGGATGCTGTGTAAAATGTAAAGAAAAACAGAATGCAATGATGTGCAAATCATTTAAACCCTGTATTCAATAGAAAATAGTACTAAGACAACATATGAAATTTTGAAACTCAGAAATGTTATTGTTTCTTGAAAAATATTTGACCACTTTGAATTTGATGCCAGCAACACGTTTCAAAAAAGCTTGGACATGGGCAAAAATAGACTGGAGAAGTTGTGTAATGCTAAAAAAAAACCTGGTGGAACATCTCACAACTAATTAGGTTAATTGGCAACAGGTCAGTTACATGACTGGGTATAAAAAGAGCATCCTAGAGAGGATGAATCTTTTAGAAGTAAAGATGGGGAGGGGTTCACCACTCCGTGAAAGACTGCAAGTAAATAGTGCAACAATTTAAGAATAACGTTTCTTAATGTAAAATTGCAAAGAGTTTGGGGATGTCATCATCTATGATACATAATATCATTAAAAGATTCAGAGAATCTGGAGGAATCTCTATATGCAAGGAACAATATTGAATGGCTGTGATCTTCGGGCCCTCAGCAGCAATTTTGCTGCATTAAAAACAGACACGATTCTGTAGTGGAAATCACTGCATGGGCTGAGGAACACTTCTGAAAACCATTGTCTGTGAACACAGTATGTTGCTGCACCAAATGCAAGTTAAAACTCTACCATGCAAAGAAGAAACCACATATAAAGAAGATCCAGAAACACCGCCGCCTTCTCTGGGCCTGAGCTCATTTAAGATGGACTGAAGCAAAGTGGAAAACTGTCCCGTGGTCTGACGAATCAAAATTTGAAATTATTTTCGGGAATCATGGATGCCAATTCCTCTGGGCTAAAGAGGAGAGGGACCATCCAGCCTCTTATCAGCGCACAGTTCAAAAGCCAGCATCCGTGATGGTATGGGGGTGCATTAGTGCACATGGCATGGGTGACTTGCACATCTGTGAAGGCGCCATTAATGCTGAACAATATATCCAGGTTTTGGAGCAACATATGCTGCCATCCAGATTACATCTTTTTCAGGGATGGCCTTCCTTATATTTCAGCAAGACAATGCCAAACCACATTTTGCACGTATTACAGCAGCATGGTTCCGTAGTAAAAGAGTCCGGGGGCTAAACTGGCCTGCCTGCAGTCCAGACCTGTCACCCATTGAAAACATTTGGCACATTATGAAACGAAAAATACGACAAAGGACGCCCTGAACTGTTGAGCAGCTGAAGTCCTCTACTAAGCAAGAATGGGAATACATTTCACTTTCAAAACTACAACAATTGGTCTCCTCAGTTCCCTAACAGAGTATCGTTAAAAGAAGAGGCGATGCAACACAGTGGTAAACATGCCCCTGTCCCCACTTTTTGAAATGCATTACTGGCATCAAACTCAAAATGGGCATGTATTTTTCCAAAAACCTTAACATTTCTCAGTTATATGTTTTCTTAAATAATTTGCACGTCATTGCACTCTGTTTTAAGCGTCCCAACTTTTGATGAGGGCAGATTTTAGGGTGCAGAGATGCGGCCCATGAACATCAACTCATGAGGATCACAGAAGCGATGTGAGATGAGACGGGTATTTACCATCACTTGTTTGATCCTCTCGCTAACAAAGTCAATGTTCATCTCCCACTGTAGCGGCAGCAGGACCCACAGGCCAGACTGTGCGTCAAGGTATTTGAAGACATTTGCCTTTTCCTGGGTGAACAATCAACACACTACACTACTAACTTTTTACATTTCAGTAATTTACAAAGAACTTGATTTAAAAAAAGCTGTGCTGTCATGGAAAAAAGGGACCTCAAAATCTGTGAGTGCTAGTATCATTGTGCTGCTGTATTTCCCTGAAATAGGCCCTATCAAAACCACTCATTTTTAAACCAGGAAATTCACAGCTTACTGAGATATTGTAGTGATTCTACTCATAGATTATGCACATAGTATAAACAACATATTACACATTCAGCCCAAAATGGGAGTTTTTTCAAAGTCCCGAAATGCACCATTAATTTTGGGTAGATTATTAGATTTTTTTTTTTCATTGTAAAATGACATAAAAAATCTGATGTGACATGTTAGGGATCACCTAAAGATCAGCTTTATGTGACTAACTCATTTTGACCAAGATGTCAGACGCATTCTTCTAGTCCCGGGTCTCAAACTGTAGACATTTTCCCCACTAGAAGCTTAATGTGAATACAATAAGTCATTTCATGTCTGGTCACCTCAAACATATTGGTCATGACTGTGCCTTTGCCCTGGATGTAGATTCCAATGACCCAGTCGTCCTCTGTGACAGCTTGCTCACTGGTCACCTCCTGTTGACTGCTGTTGTCCATCACCTGTACACAGCAGCACAATCACGCCCAGATTTTCCACCCATATACAGTAAATAAAAAGGTGATTCTTGATTTTGACAAAGTTTGTAGTTCATTACTTCATCTGTAGCAGTATTGAATCTTCCCAGACCTTCCCACTCTTTTGGAAAAGGTTGCAGACCCTTCAATGAGTAAAAACAAGTCAGTTATAAGATGGAGGTCAGTAGGTTATTGTGTATCAAAGATCTGGATTGTGGACACAGTGTTAATCCTGTACTAGAAGCACTTTTCAGAGATTCTCCATTCAGTAGGTCCAGGACTAGGTTTGGATCCAGGAAACTTGTTCCCAGAGCCCTGTTTATACCTCTGTCTTTCATCCTGATTTTGTCCCGATCTTGTTTATTAACACATATGATTACAATAGATTAGCTTTTAATTAGATAATGGCAAAAGCAGCTGTACAAAGACAACAGCCTATATTTAAAATATGAAATGGAAAACGGACATAAACGGTTGTGCTGTGATTAAGCATGGTTCTAACAAGCGTCTGTTGTCCTGATATTTTGTGCATTCATATTGTTCCCAAAATTGTATAAGTCTAAACAGACAAGATCAGGAAATGATCAGAGCTAAGGACACATGTTTAAGCATGTATAAACAGGGCTTGAGTACACTCTGCTTACTTTTGACTCATCAAAATATACCCTCTTTCCATGTTGGCTGAAGCAGTTGTAAAGAGTTCCATTGTTGTGAAGAAAACGTTCAAAAGCCAAAGGCACCTCATTTTCTTGTGCCTCCTGACGTAAAGAATAGAAGTTATCAAGAAACGTCTTCGTAAGTTGCAGTTTGAGCTGCCTGCTGGTAAACAATGCATTTTGCCTCCAGTGCTTCGGACATATTTATAATAATGATAGAAGCTATTATTTTCCTTAATAGTTCTATAATAAAAACGATACCAGAGCACTTACCACGTATTTAGCGGCTGACTGAGTAGTTGCAATTCTAGTAGAGGTGAAAGGGTGCACGCGCGAACCATAACTTCCATCAACAGCATTCACTGAAAGGTCCCCTGAATCTCTCTCACCCTGCACTTGTAGATTATCACCATCATTTTTCACATCCCTCACTGAAGCCCCACTGCCCATGATGAAGCGTTGCTTCTCTGCCGTCTCAAGTTGCATACAGTCAGCTACACCAGAGCAGGTGTCGTACAGGTGACACTGTAACCCAAGAACCATCAACACGTTATTTACGCTGATTGGGCGGGTGGGTGGTCATAACCCAACATCTTTAAAGGGCTAGTTTGGGATTTTAGCAGGAAGGGCCTTTACATATGCTCCCAAAAAGTCAACTTGTGATAACAATTTTGAATTTGCATCCAGCATTAAGATACTTAGTGGTAGTTTGGTGAGCCAATGCTAACTAGCGCAATGACGGGAAGTCTGGAGAAACAGTTGGTATGCTAACTGTTATCCCAATATCTTTCAGGTTTTGCGTTAATGCGAGGTGGCAATTTTGCAAACTTGATACCGAAATTTCCACCATACTCCATGAACAAGAACAGAAACGGTATCCAAGAGTTCAGCTAACGCTGTGGAAGTAGAAAGAGCCTTATTGCCAAAATCCCAAACTATCCCTTTAAGAATCAGGCATAATGATGGGCTGGAACAAAACTGTGAACATCTGTGGTTCTCCAGGAGTAGAACTGAAAGCCCTGGATGAGGGATCAGAAACACCGGTGTAAGGTTAAAGTTTAGTAGCAAGTTAATCAGTTTGCTTAAAACGTGAAAAATCTTGCCATAGGGAATGACCTCTGATAGCTTGAAGAAATGTGCATCACTGTATTGACATAACATATCTATTCATGACATGTAAAGAAAATACTTCAAAGACATTTAAAAGCTAAGTGGAATGATGTATACTAGTTAATTGAATACCAGCAGAGGGCACAGTTTGTCCATTGAAACAGTGTACCATAATTTGTATCAACCAATGTCATTACAAACACTGAAATCAAAATTTTATTGCATAGTTGAGACTTAAAATGCTTAGCATTACAATATTGCCATTTACATACTGTAGATTACGCCAAGCTTGCATATCTGAATAACTGTATAAGACAAAACAGTATATTAAATACAAGATCACATGTTAACTTGGTCTATATGTTCTTCACTCAATTCCTCCAGGTAGTGCAATCTGTTTATGTACAATAACAACCAGTTGACTCCCTGCAGTAATTATGATAGTCACAAAAGCAGTAGAAAGTATTATACTGAAGAGATATGATTAGTGGCAGTGGGACAGCAGTGACACTAACTCTTGGACATATAAAAGTTGAATAGCAAATAGGTCTTGTTGTATGCAGTTTGGAAACAATTGGATATGATTAAAACAAAAGTAATCCAAAAAAAAATCCACACATTACACACTGGGAAAAATAAACTAAATGGTTAGTGGAATATCTGAGTGACCTGAGGTTCATGCATATTGGAACAGGACAAATGCCTTTTGCACAATATATGAGTTAAGGAGTTGGAGGTATGCAATAAGTATTGGTCAAAATCAACAGGCACAATTTAAATGTCTGAATGGTGCAATCAGTGTGACCACTGCAATATCTGGTGATGACAATTCAATCTGGGAGTGTGGCAATATGATACTACTTCAGAAAACAGTGGTAAGGCCACATTTTTGGAGAAAGCTCCAGTACTGGATATATATTTTAATGACACTTTCAGACTGAATTTGTGGAACCTCCAAAAAAAGGTGGAATATTAGAATGTTTAGTTCAGAGAACAGTACCACCACCTAAATAAACCCACCAAAGGATAAAACACTGTCAATCAAATCAAATAACCATCACCAATGCATAGAATGACTGAATCCAACCACCGAGACTTCGGTATAAACATTCTGAAGCACATCAAAATTGCAGTAAATTAAAGTCAGTAACTTTGAACTTTAGCACTTATAAGCAAAACAGTTCACGCATACACTATCTGTAACGTTCTGGTCAGTCAGCAAGTTTTCACAATCAGAAGCTGCCTAAAAATTCTGATAAATATCACAACCATTAAATCAACCTATCAACTACAAAAAAAAAAAAAAAAGATTTAGAAAACATTTCCGAACTATGAAAAACAAGTCAAAAATGAAGAAGCCTTCGTCCATATCATTCCTAGGTGCTAAGACCTGACCAGTTTGAACCCTTGGCCAGTATCGAGTATGGCTGGGGGAAACCAGTTAAGTTTGACTCTCTTGAGGCACCGTAGGCAAGAGCTGCAGAGCCAGAATAGATTCAGCCCGCCGCACCAGAGCGCTAACTGGACCCATTGGGTCATCCTGGGGAAGTACGCCCTCCAGTGTTTTGTGACGTCTGTTCCAGTGGGTAGGTGCAGCATGTAGTCACTCCAGTGCTTGGATACGCCATAGGCAGCCGTGACCGTCCTTCCCCTCTCCGACCACTGGGTTGCGCTGTTTGGGTTGCAATTATACTCCACCCACTGCGAGGTAAAGTCCCCGAGCTGGGGGCCGTCCTGGAGTTCCACATCAGTTGCGCGGGCTAACTGGCCCCCCTGCACGGCCACATACTGACTCTCCACCTTTCTCACCTCCTTCACCCAGGGCAGGGAGTTCTCCGTGTCCAGGACCAGGATGAGGCGCGAGCAGTAGTAGTCGTTCTTCTCCCTCCACCACTCCAGGATCTTGTCCAGATGGAGGGTGTCCCCTCCTGATAAGACAACCATGGCACAATGCACGGTTAGACAGACGCCGTCTAAAACGTGGCTGTTCCTGACAGTGATTCATTTTTTTGCGGTGCTGCAACTGAGCTCCAGAGATTCCTACCTGCCAGTGCCCACTCCCCGCTACGGTGGGTATGCCCGCTGTAGAACACCACATATGTGTCGTGGCGAGGCCCGTCGGCCGTGCAAAGCTCCATGAAGGCCTTGAGCTTCAGCTGTAGGGCCTCCAGAGTCACCCCGCTGGTGGAGTAGTCACAGCCGAACGTCTCGATCATGTGGTGGGAGAAGAAGCGCTGTATGCTGTTCAACGTGCCCGTGGAGCGCACGTTCAGCAGATCGACCTGGTTCGGAGGTAACAGGGTGGGGTGCCCGCCGGGACTACACAGGAGTGGGAGGTTTGACAGGATCAGGAGGGCGTTAGTGAACAACAGTGACTGCAGCGGATACGTGGAAAATTTTCCATGTACAGTGGATGAGTTCAGCACACCTCAAGCATACAGTAAATATACCATAGTACTAGTACTATGGTATACATTTTGGTCTCCATTATCTATACATTCCTACCTGCAATAGTTGGTGGGGATGACCACTGCATACCCCACACATGTCCCACCCAGGCAGTTCCCCAGCTCATGGAACAGGCCATGGAACAGAGACTCCAGAGTCAGGACCATCAGGAACAAGCTAAGGAAGTTACTGCAGGAGGACTGTTTCACACAGACAGACACAGACACACACATGAAGTTGAGATGGCATCTCTAAGGCAACTGGCAGATGTCTGATAAACTTCTGTATTTTGTACATGGAAGTTACCAGTGCTTATCAACACAAACAAAGTCTAGGCCATTATCAGATCATATCATCAAGGTATAGAACAGCTGGTATTGACTGAAAAACAGTTCTACGCCACTGACTGCAGACTCACCTGCCATGATAAAGCGGCCAGGATGATGGTGGAAACCAGACTGAAGAGTGCCAGGCTTTTAGAGATAAGACAGAAGTGTCTGACCCCTTTAGACGCCATAACCTTGTCTAGGCAGCTGGTTGTGCCCCCGTGGGCCAGGCACATCCTCTGGCAGTCACTCAGCTTAGTTTGGAAGCCCCACAGAGTGATGATGAAGACCACGTGACAGATGACCCAAAACAACCCACAGAGCATAAAGCCTGGGATCATCAGATACCACTGGTCCAGGTGCAGCAGCTTCAGGGCTGCCCAGACCAAAAAGGCCACCTGAGAATGAGGACCACAATTGAAACAAGTCTTACTGTTTTGTTGTACCCACGCGGCCACTGCATACGTGGCCCATTTCAAATGTGTCAATTATAATACTTAATTCACCTCCACCAGCAGCAGAGGCAATAGGGCCAGCCTGCGCCACAGGCCTCTCCAGTCGAGGTAGGGCCGCCAGCGCTCAGTCACCGACAGCCCACTGAAGTACATGTCCAGCAGAGGGTCGCAGATGAGCTGGCTGAAGAAACAAGCCAGCGCAAAGGGGCTGGTGGTCAGGCCCAATGCTTTGAAGAACACCACGGTGATGACAGAAAAGCAGACCAGGTTGAGCAGGGCCAGGACAGCCTTCATGCGCAGGGCCACCATTAATGTAGCCAGGGCCACAACCAATAACACCACACTCATGGATGCCTGGAAGATAGTACTCGCAAAGGCAAAGCCTGCCAGCTCCAGGGTTTCTGCGGAGGTGAGGCAGGCAGGGCGGTACCTGGCACAGCCGCACATCCTCTCCAGCAGAGCCCACAGTGTCCTCATGACGACACTGGCCAGTAGTAAGTAATTTGTAGCTTTCTCCTTGATGTCACTCTCCAAAGCAGAACTATTGAGGAAACACAGTAGCCCGAGCAAGAAGCCAAAACACAGGTGGAGGAGGCTCAAGCCAACTGTTTCCATGCTGAAGTAGTAATAGAGTATGCTTGCTATTCCAAGGACGAACAGGGCCAGAACCGAGATGATGAGGATCACAGGATCTCCATACTTCTCCCATCGAACATAAAGCCCCAGACAGAGAGCCACTAACAGATTCAGACCAGCCAGGTAACCCAGACATCTGACAGAAGACCACATGTTGATCTCTTCGTTAACGACCTCCACTCGGGCTATAGCTGCATGCAGGCAGTGACTGATACAGTACCGTAAACGGCACATATTGGTGTGTCGGAGTAGCTATCAGCTTGCTGCTGCTGCTGATTTTCAAAGTTCATACAGGCAATTAAACCGTTTCCATAAAGATACCGTAGCCTAGCTACGCTACGTACTATTAGATTTCAGGTACTCGTAATATGGCAAAGACATGTCACTCCCTAGCTAGCCTGGACTAATAGAGCAGCAAACTGATTCTACTTAAGCAATAAGTAAAGTTCGTCCAAACTAGTTAGCGTTAGATACTAGCTAACTACTTGTTACTAGTTTAACAGTTAGCCAGTTACATGATTAACTTGCCAACTAGCTAGCTAGAGACTACACGATTTGCCGGTAACTCAGCTACCGTTTGACCATCAGGTCTGTTAGCAGACGCAGTACAGTATAATTATATTTTAAGCTCGACTACGTGACCTGTTTACGGCTGATCTAGAGCTTTCGTGATTTAAGAAGTATACCGCAAACCTAGATAGCGAAAAGAAATATCGATTTTGCTTTAACAAGATTCAGACAAAGTAGTTATTTACTTTTAAAACTTTACGGCCAGGGCAAAAAAAAAAGGTCAGATGACCAACTCCATCAACCCAAAACGTCACTACGGCAAAGTAATAGGACAAACATAGCAGCTACGAGAATGAAAACGTATGCCTCAGGTCAAAGGTTCAGATCAGTTCAGAAGCTGAGCTGTTTGGATAATATTGGTGACTTTCTGGCTAGATACGTGTTAAGAGACTGAAAATGAGCCGTTTTTGTAAATCCCCAATATTAACTAATATATTTGTCTATTTATTAATTAAATACAATTACCATGCCGATAAATTATAATTTAAAACATTGCGTCACAGAGGGTAAAGAACCAGTCCGGGAAGGGAAAGAGCACAAGTGGTGCAGAGAGAGGCGAGTTGTTTACTAGTGTAAACAACTCGCCTCTCTCTCTTATGTTTTGTTGATAAAAAAAGGCCTACATATTTTTATCTAATCCATAGAAGTGGGGAAATTAATGTTTGGTGGAAGGTGTGTTGAATCCAGATTTTTTTTAGATTAATAACCTGGCTAATTACCTATACTAGGCCTTCCTTTTTTGTAGACTTGGACCAAATGCAATTGATACTGTTTAAAAATGTAACTCGTATTCGATAACATTGATGAAATTCATAGTTTACGCACCTTTTTACCACTACATCACTGGGCACGACACATCGGATTGTTTTTGCAATTGATACTGTTTGGTTTGGTTACTACATGATTCCATGTAGTAACCAAAAATTCACTATTTCACTATTATTCTACAATGTGGGGAAAAAAAATTAAATTTAAGAAATACACTTGAATGAGGAGGTGTGTCCAAACCTTTGACTGGTAATGTATATTGTCTCAGTAAGATTAATACAATAATGGCTCAATAGTGTCACATTTCTGAGAAACAGTGAAAAGGACCCAATAATCACACATGAAAACTGCTTGTACATTCATTTATAAAATAGAGAAAAAAAACACATGCACACTTCCTGTAATTGTCTAAATCCTTAATACTGAAAATGAAGCTAGTCATGCAAGTAATAGACTCAAAACAAACTCCTGGAAGACATACACAGATGACACAGTACGTATCCCTAAAATTGTACAGGTACAATTCACAACTTTTAAGAAAATGAATTGTATTGAGCAATGTCTGTTGTCTATTCGGTTACTACTGTCACTAAAGAGAAATAGTTAAAACTACACCAAACATGAACTGACCAGAAAGTTATCTAGTTGAAACGGATGCCTAGCGAGATGGAAGCATTGTGTACTGTAATTAACAACTGACAGTGAAACAAGACATTGTTCTTAGGGTAAAACCTTGAGCCAATGAAAACTTTAAAGTGGTAGCTGGTAGTAGGTAGCTCATAACACAATGTTTTGGCAAAAGAAGCCTGTCGTATGTCGTATGTTAAGTGAGATGTTTGAGTTTTCCAACATGCAGGCATGAGAATCAGGACTGCAAACACATTGACAGGGTAAGAAGGCACCTTTAGGATTACAGGCATCCTGACATGAGCATGTGGAAGGTACAGGTACATCATACTGGTTGGGTTGATAAGACTATGTATGTGTCCCAAATGGCACCCAATTCCCTACAGTGTGCACTCGTTTTTGATCAGGGCCCATACCTATATGTCCCACAACAGAAATAACAATTCAGATAAGTTGACTGGTTATGAAGTAAAGTGCCACGGACAAGTACATCACGACAAACACTCATGCACACGCTCAAATCACACGCCCACAAGCAAACACATACACAAATGGAAAATACCATTACAAACATGTCCACAAATAAGTATATTTAGGTGCTAGTGTCGCTGGGGAAAAACATAGAAAACATTCCCCATAAGATACAGTACTTTCAGGATAAACCTGGCTATTGCTAAAATGAACTTTGATGAGATTAGACATTATTTGACTAATTACGAGACAGCAGGGTATTAGTGCAAAACCTCATTGAGGCAAATCATTTGGAATTGTATTAGAGCTTCTAAGAATTTTGAAAATACTTTGGAGTTAAAACTTTTAAGCAGAGTACAAACCGGAAATACTTCCATGTTGTGGATGAAAATACATTTGAAGGGATATAGTCAAATTAACCGATGCAATGAATAACTAACTCTGTACTGGCAACCTATGCCTGAAAAAGTCAATATATATTAAAAAATAACGACAAACACACATAAGCAATGTATTCAGGAATGAATGATTAATGTTGCTTAAGGCCAATGTTGGTCTCCTTAGATATGAAATACTGTAAAGTAAAACGAGATGAAGTCACTGTTACATAGCTGGTCAGTATTATATTTCTGCATATGTTACTAGTACCTATTGTCAAGCTACCAGTTAACCAAAAAAGAAGTCAAGTCCTCACTACAGACCTACTACTGATCAGATAATGTGGTCTACCTACTCACTAATTCACACAGAATTGAAAGAAGTAATGAAAAAAATTCTAAATATTCGGGTTCACAACGTTGAAGGTAAATTTGCATCTGTTGATTCAAAGAGCAGTTTCTTTACACCAGCAGAGACTAAGAGAGTAATGACTATTATGCAACAATCGTACCATATTACACTGGGGGGAAAAAACACCTAACAGTTTCACATGAGTAGAAGTAATCACGTACGCCTACCTTAGTTTTGAAAATGCTTAAAATGCTACAAAACTCACGTTTTTGTAAAAGACCCACATATCCGCCAAAAAAGATGCTGAATTAAAATAGTTGTAACACTGTTTAAAAAGTGAACAAATCATATTTGAATTTAAAAGGTTTTTCTTTTTTCAAAAAGTAAATGCACACCAATAATTAGAAAGTCGAGCCTCGTCTAACTAATAGAAGCGAACATCTCTTTCCTTCTTTCCATCTCAATCTCTCCACCCTTACTCTGAGGGATTTAAAGTCAGCAGCTTGCTGGCGCTGAAGCACATTCACTATTTAACTACTGATTACAACAAATGCCTTTGAAGGAGCAAATATTGGTTTGTTTGAAAGTATAGCTGGACAGATCAAAGATGGGATGAAAAGCAAGGGGCAGGTTAACTCTCCATCTATCCTGAGGGCATTCTGCTTACAAAGTCTTCATAAAAAAAAGTATGTGTGGCTGCGCGCATGTGTGGTTGTGTTGAGAGACTAACCATGTGTCATATCGAAAAATAAACAATTCTGTAAACGTTTTTTCCTTTCAGTCTGTGCAAACTGCATTGTTTAGTTAAGGGATAAGAGGGAAAGGAGTGAAAAGAATGCAGCAGGTTAATTTGGCAGCGCAGCAGTTGTGGACAAAGAAAGTCGGTCTCAAACTGCTCTCTCCCTACCCCATGTCCCTAAAGCTTTGATGTAGCATTTCTGAAGGCCGGGAATAGGTATTAGCAGTGCCATGGCAAAGCTTTGACCGTATTGCCACCGCCTTACAGGCCTACAAACCAGAAAAGGTTAGGGCCAAGGGCAGCATTAGGGACTGAGTAAGGACCAGCGAGAGAAAGAGTGGAGAGTGGCTGCCTGGGTTGCAGCTGGTGTGGTTTAGCTCTGCAGCAGTATGGGGTCCTCCAGCTCGTGGAGGAAAGGGACCGAGCTGCTCTGGCTCTCTCCGGAATCCGACTCGTAGGGTGTGTCCGGCAGCTCGGTGAAGCCCCACGCCAGCTGGTCGTCCTCCAGGTCGGAGCGCGTCTGGACCAGCACATCGGTGTAGTCCTCCTCCTCTGGGGACTGGAAGTCCTGGGGGATGTAGAGCATCTCCGGGTAGTTGCGGCTGACGAGGTCGCTGGTGGTGTCCAGGGACACCTTGCGGAAGGCGATCAGGTGCATGTGGGAGAACTTGACGTACTTGCAGCGCCTGAAGCCCAGCGACTCCACCGCCACGCGCCAGCTGCGCATCATGAGGGCGTGGCGGTTCTGATGGGAGGAGTCGGGGGTGATGATGAGGAGGAGACCGTGCAGGGCCAGCAGCTCGTGGGCCTTCTTGCAGCAGATCCAGCGCTGGTATGGTGACGGGAAGTAGGAGAGGAGCAGGGAGAACACCACCACGTGGAAGAGCTGTGCGGGAAGTGTGTCGATGGGGCTACGCAGCTGCCTCAGGAAGGCTTCCACCGCGTCGCCGGCCAGCTGTAGAGGCTGCTGGATCTGGAGGTTGAGGAAGTCACATTTGTAGACGCTCTAGGGAAGAAGGTAGAAACATGAAGACCACTACATCGTTGTATAAAATTATCAGAGTTACTGAGATTTAAATCAACCTTTTTGTGCAAACCAAACGGGTATAAGCATGTGATGACAACTTCAGCAATGAGAGTGCCAAACTGATTTATTTATTAGGGGTTAGAGCAGCTGAATCATTGCAAAGACAGATGTCTCACCTTATCTTAAACCCCCTTCTCCCCATGAAAACTCACCACCCGTAATCAGAATCCAACTTTATTCACCCCCCCCCATTTTCCCAGCCGTCCCACTGTACCCAACTGGAGATCCATGGTTCACAGGTATGTGTCTGTAATGCCATATGTAACCTCTGGGCACTATGCCATGTTTTAAAAAAAAGGCTAATTAATTTATTATGGAATAGAGTGCAGACCACGAAGTTTGGACTTCATCTGATACAATGCAAGCAATATAATACACAATTCCATCATGAACAGCACAAGTGACCGACCAGCCTATTGAACACTAATGTTCCTATTAGAGCCTAATTCTATACACAATCATCAAACATTACAATGGGCCGAACCAGTGAGTTTGGACGGTTTTTCATCAAACCACCACAGGTAAAGGCTATTCAAACCGTGTCATTCATAAATTGCTCCTTGGCGTTTCGGGCTGGGTGTTTTGTTAAAAGCACTTTGTGACAACTGCTGATGTAAAAAGGGCTTTTTTATAAACAAATTTGATTGATTGAGCTAAATAACTGTCTTAAAACCCCCTGTAATTCTAACAGTACTGTAGAGGATGAAGTAACTCAGTGAGAAGAGACTTTCTAGCACTGACTGAACACAGACAGGAATGGCACGCTACACACCTCGACTGCTGGCACTATGTCAATACCGACCGTGAGGAACTCGTCAAATTTCAGGAAGGGGTTAAAACAGCTGCCAACATCCAGCAAGCGCATTTTACCAAGCTGAGGGATGGACCTGCAACCAAAGAAATTCAAGCCATTAGGTGTTAGCATCAAGTCTAACAGTGACACATGACAGTAGTAGCTCAGACATGTCAATACGGGCCAACGCATACAGGACAAAATAGTCACCAAAATAGCTTTTTCATTTTCCACTGCGACAGCACAGTACCTGGGAAGAGAGGAGCTATAAGGTGGAGCGGAAGACGGCATGGCCATGGCAAGCCGGGCACTTTTCTCATCCTTCTCCAACATTCTCTTCATCCCACCATCCAGGAAATACTCCTGGCAAACACTGGAAAAATATCACACGCACAGTACTGATCCCTCACAGTTCAAAGGGCAAGGATGTGTAACGAAAATACAGAGGGCGATGATTCTGAAATGGCTGCGAGAGACACTGACATTTGCATAGTGCAGTAAATCCCTGATCTATTGTCCGGTACCATTGCCGGGGGAGTGTTTTACCTGCGACACCACTCGATGCGACCCTCTCCTTCGGAGGTCTTGGCCCAGTGGTTGTCAGCCAGGTTCTTCATGGCCAGGGCATATTCACTCAGCGTCTGCTCATCCTCGCAGTGCTCCCTCCAGATCTTATCAAAATCTCCCACTGTAGGGAGGTAAAAGGGAAGTTAAGAGAGAGCAAACGGACAACCTAAGGGCTCCATTAAATTCAAATTCTGTAGAGGCAACGCTCACGCGCCAGCAGGAGCTGCATTCACGTCGGCTCAATTGGAAATTGCAGTTGTGCTCAAAAGTTTGCATTCCCTTGGAGAATTGGTAATATATGTACCATTTGTAAAGAAAACATGATTGAGCAGGCGAAACATGTGCCTTTTATTTCTTATGGGATTCACATTCAACTGTAGGTCATAACGGAATGGCACAATCATAAAACAAAACAGGGCAACAAAGGAAAAAAATTAACTGACCCCTGTTCAAAAGTCTGCATACCCTTAGTTCTTAGTATTGCCCCCTTTAGCATCAATGACAGTGTGCAGTCTTTTGTAATAGTTGTCTATAAGGCCCCAAAATTCTTGCAGGTGGTATAGCTGCCCATTTGTCTCGGCAAAATGCCTCCAGGTCATGCAAAGTCTTTGGTCGTCTTGAATGAACCGCACCTTTGAGATCTCCCCAGAGTGGCTGGATGATATTAAGGTCAGGAGACTGTGATGGCCACTCCAGAACCCTCACCTTTTTCTGCTGTAACCACTGGAGGGTCAACTTGGCCTTGTGCTTAGGGTTATTGTCGTGCTGGAAAGTCCAAGAGTGTCCCATGCGCAGCTGCCAGTATTTTCTGATAACATGCTGCATTCATCTTGCCATCAATTTTCATAAGATTCTCTGTGCCTTTAGAGCTCACACACCCCCGAAACATCAGTGAGCCACCACCATGCTTTACAGTGGGGATGGTATTCTGTTCACTATAGGCCTTGTTGACCCCTCTCCAAACATAGTGCTTATGGTTGTGACATTAAAGCTCTATTTTGGTCTCGTCACTCCAAATTACAGTGTGTCAGAAGCTGTGAGACTTGTCAAGGTGTTGTCAGGCATATTGTAACCAGGCTTTTTTGTGGATTTGGCGCAGTAAAGGCTTCTTTCTGGCAACTCGAACATGCAGCTCATTTCTGTTCAAGTATCGTTGTATTGTGCTCCTTGAAACAACCACACCGTCTTTTTCCAGAGCAGCCTGTATTTCGCCTGAGGTTACCTGTGGGTTTTTCTTTGTATCCCGAACAATTCTTCTGGCAGTTTTGGCTGAAATCTTTCTTGGTCTACCTGTCCTTGGCCTGGTATCAAGAGATCCCCAAATGTTCCTCTTAATAAGTGATTGAACAGTACTGACTGGCATTTGCAAGGCTTTAGATATCTTTTTACATCCTTTTCCATCTTTATGAAGTTCCATTACCTTGTTACGCTGGTCTTTTGACAGTTCTTTTCTGCTCCCCATAGCTTAGTATCTAGCCTGCTCAGTGCATCCACACGAGAGCTAAACTCATTGACTATTTATACATGGACACTAATTGCTATTTAAAAAGCCGCAGATGTGGGAAACTAAACTTTAATTGCCATTTTAACCTGTGTGTCACCTTGTTTGTCTGTAACAAGGCCAAACATTCAAGGGTATGTAAACTTTTGATCAGGGCCATTTGGGTGATTTCTGTTGTCATTATGATTTAAAAAGGAGCCAAAAAGGAGCCAAAAAGGAGCCAAACAACTAGGTGATAATAAATGGCACGATCCTTAAATAAAAGACAGTTTTTTGCACGATCAGTCATATTTTCAATATCAGTGCCTAAATTTCACAATTTCTGCCAGGGTATGCAAACTTGTGCACAACTGTACCTTTAAATGTCAATTGTGGTAGAATGCTGAACTTCCTCCATATAGATTGAATACAGAAGGATAAATCCCCACACAGAATACAGTTTAGCAGGTCTACTAAGCACTACAGGCTACACAAACTTTGTTTGGCTTTGTTTCCTAATTTCAAAATATTTGCCAACAATAGGAACTGAAACAATCATTTTGTCCTTTCAGTTTAGTTTCTTGAAAAAGGCATGCAGGCACAGGACGTTTGTAGACGTGACAAAACAATCCACAATGAGCCAACATGTATATACCTACTTGCAAAGTGAAACTGTTCATTCAAATCACAAATGATCAGCGCTTCGCGGATCAAAACAATTCTTCTCAGACATTTCTAAAACATTTGTGTCATCCTTCCTTGTAAATCTATTCCTATATCTTCACAGCAGAACGTGTGTTTTGCGAGTAGAGATGCACGAGAAGAAATCCCATGACCCCAAGAGGGGAAAAAAAACCCACACTAAATTTGCAGAAATGAAAGAACAACCAAACGACAAACTGGAATGAACAGCAGTGTCTGAGTAAAAAGCATGACTACTGTGGTGCCAATAGCAAGCAGACCATGCCTTACTTATTAACCAATCAGGGGGTCAGCTGACAGCCCAACTGCAGTGCCTTTCAAGAGCAGCAGTTAATGAGCGAGTCCCACGCCAGCTTCTAGAAGTACAGGATTGTACTTAGACTGAATTTCAGTCTAAATGCATAGCACCAAAACCCCTAGGAAAATCCACTGCCCCACTGGGGTAAGCCATGTGCAATAGATGGCTTCTGTAATCAGTTCGGACAGAAACTGCATTGTTTGCCTGAAACGTGCTGCTAAAACAAGTACAGCAACAGTTTTTGGAAAAATAGTATGACTTCTAAATGCTATTCTTCAACTAGACTGAAACAAAAGTCTGTTAGGAATATGCTCGCTGGCACATTCCTCCAATGGTTATTATGCGTGAACAAACTATGACTGAATGCAAAACATTCATATAAAGGCTAATGTTCTTTATCTCTTGACCTCTTTATATTTTGCTTTGTGCCCAGTTAAGGTTCCAATCGGGAAAAATCTAATTCCTCTTCACCCACAATGAAAGGCCCTAAAGGAGTCAATACAAACAACCCAACAGAAAACAGACCTAGTAATGGGACCGAAACGTCATCAGACCTTTCAGAGTGCATCTCAGATGTCAAGCCACCGTTAGAATCAACTTAAAAATATATAAAAGGTACACCGTATTGGCTGCCTTGAACTTAAATTATATTGTTTAAACAAATTTTTAAAAAATCTGAAATTGACTACAGTATTTTGTCTGCACAATTCCTTAATATTAGAGAATGTTTTTTTATTCATATTTTTTTAACTCACAAAATAAACAGAAATCGCATTGACTAAATTGAAACCCTAGGCTCCAAATTTGGAAGCACAGAATTTGGACAAAGTAACCACAATCAAGCACTTCATAGATGAGATGTGGAGATGGGAGAACCTTCCAGATGAACAACCAACAATGAAGCACTTTTTAAGCATTTGCATAAATTTGCATAAATGCATTTGCAAACATTTATAAAAACCAGTTTTTGCTTTGTCCATATGGGACATTCAGTTCAATTGAATCCGTCTCAGAACAAAACTGTAATGTTACAAAAAGTGAAGGGTCAGAATACAAATGTAATGTATGTATCAGCTTTGAACAATGTGATTTTGACCCATTCTTCTTGGCAGATGTGCTGAAGTTGGCTGGGTGACACTCGCGGATTGCAATTTTCAAACAGTGCCACAGATTCTCCATGGGACTGACATCAGGACTTTGCCTGGGCCCCTGATGGACAATCACCTCACCACTCCAGTGTTGCGTTGGCCTTGCGTTTGGCTTATGGTCCTGCTGAAACAAACTTCCTCCCAAGTTTCATTTTTTCAGCAGAATGAAACAGGTTCTCCTGTAGTATTCTGCTGTATTTAGCTCCATCCATTTGGTAACCAGACACCCAGCCCCTGCTGTTGAGCATCCTCACAGCGTAACGTGACCACCACCATGGCGCAAGGTAGGAATGAGCAGTGTTTGCGCCGCACAGAGATTTTTGGCTAAAACTCAACGCACTATATTGGTCTAACCTGACAGTCAACTCCAGATGTGTTTTCAGATGGTGCTTCGAATAACGGCTTTTTTGCCACCCTCCCATACAGGTCAGTTAAAACCTCTTCATCCCTAGGTTCCCCATATACAGAGTACTCCTCCCGCAATCTAAAACAATGGCGTAGTACGGTTTTTAAACGTGTGAATACCTGAATGTGATACACTACTGGAACGAGAAGCGTCTCAACTGTGAATCCATCAAAACTGTTGTTGCCCAAATGAAATAATATTGAGACTCCAAGCAAATATATAAGCATATAGCAAAACCAGTACTGTACTTTAAAACCCGCATGCCCACATGTATGTAGAAAGACAGGTTGAGAAAAAGAAGTTATCTACACAAACAATACACCATTCGAAAGCTGCTACAGATCCCAACAGTCATAGCTGTGTTCCTCTATGACCAGCACTCACTAAACTATTAATCAAACAACATCAATAAAAACCGTTTTTTTTTTTAATTACAACAACAAACTGCGTATTACCTTTGTTGTTTTTGTTACCAAAAGTAGTGTCTGATCGAATAAAACCACTTGAAAAGATAGTCTAGTGTACCTCTCTCATTCCAAATCGATTTCAATGAGTTTACATCTTTTTACATGGCGCCTAGCGATGAAGAGGTTAAGCAGAGCTTTCAATATGGTTGACTGGTGCACTATTACTCAAACCCCAGCCACTGAGCTCCTCCAAAGCGATTGCTGGGCTCTTCTCTCATAAGTCTTTTTTTTTGTTTGAGTACCATGTTTTGAGGGATGGCCTTTTCTTGGCAGTGCCTGAGTGGTGATACAATCACTTCCTGATTACTGATCCAACTGTGCTCACTGGGATCTCATCACTTGGATATTTTGTACCCTTTTCCTAATCTATGCATATGTATTACTCAACCCCCAATTTCTGCAGAATGCCCGTTACCCTTCATTTTCATTCAGACTCACAGACTGACCAATGACCCGTCAACAGTAGGCTTTTTATCTATAAACTGTCACAGAAACTTCAACAGTTCACAAGTGGACTTCAATGCTATGGTACAGTAATTCTGTCCTCATTAGGGCAATTTCCTTCATTTGTTTTAACTGAGAGCTTCCACAGCACAGAGGTTAAATATTTAAAGAAGGAATGTAAGTTGTTTATTAAAACCCTTGCGTTGTTAAAATTACGTTTCAAAATTAAGATATCAAACCAAACACAATGTCAATATACTATTTGTAATTCAGTAAGATCAGCGAATTGATCAGACTTTGAATATTTTGTAAGGCACTGCGTAATTAATCAAGACTGAATGTTGTTCTGTACTAAAAAGATATTTTGGATGTGTTCAAATTTGGCCCTACATAACACAAAAAGGTAAGCCAGTCCATTAAGACAGTGATTTATTCCAAAAAAATAATATAAATAATCTGTATTAAAGGTTTTCATTCTTCCAATGTCAAAGTAGGCCTGCTTCCTTTGTGGGCCTTTCCTAACCCTGACCCAGAAATACATGTTTCTGATCCCTTAACCTAAGCCTTATTCTAACCTCAATAACCTAACCTTTATGCCTAAACTATACCTTAACACCTAACTGGAAATGCCTGAACCAGAACTTAACCCCAAATCTAACACTAGGCCTTATATATAGAATATCTCAGTTTTTCCCTAAACCTAACCAAAGCCAGATATTGCATTGTCCCTAGTGGTGACCGAGTTTCCAGGATTTTCTACAACTGTTTCCAAAAAAGTTGGAAGGCTGTGTAAAATGTAAAGAAAAACAGAATGCAATGATGTACAAAATAATTTAAACCCTATATTCATTTAAAAAAATAGTACAAAGACAACACATCAAATGTTGAAACTGAGAAATCTTATTGTTTCATGAAAAATATATGCCCAATTTGAAATTGATGCCAACAACATGTTTCAAAAAAGCTGGGACAGGGGCAACAAAAGACTGGAAAACTTGCGTAATGTTCCACCAGGTTTTTTTAAGCATCTCAAAACTAATTAGATTAATTGGCAACAGGTCAGTAGCATGATTGAGTATAAAAAGAGCATCCCAGAAAGGATGAGTCTATCAGAAGTAAAGATGGGGAGGGGTTCACCACTCTGTGAAAGACGGTGAAGGCAAATAGTGCAACAATTTAAGAAAAACATTTCTCAACAAAAAAGTGCAAAGAGTTTGGGGATCTTGTCATCTAGGGTACATAATATAATTAAAAGAATCTCTGTAAGCAAGGGACAAGGCCGAAAACCAATATTGGATGGCTGTGATCTTCAGGCCCTCAGACGGCACTGCATTAAAAACAGACACAATTTTGTAGTGGACATCACTGCATGGGCTCAGGAACACTTCCGAAAACCACTGTCTGTGAACACAGTACGTCGCTACATCCACAAATGCAAGCTAAAACTCTACCATGCAAAAGAGAAACAATATATAAACAAGATCCAGAAGCGCAGCCGCCTTCACTGAGCCCAAGCTCATTTAAGATGGACTGAGGCGAAGTGGAAATCTGTCCTGTGGTCTGACGAATCAAAATTTGAAATTATTTTTGGGAATCATGGACGCCGCGTCCTTCGGGCTAAAAAGGAGAGGGACCATCCGGCTTCATATCGGCGCACAGTTCAAAAGTCAGCATCTATTATGGTATGGGGGTGCATTAGTGCACAATGCATGGGTGACTTGCACATCTGTGAAGGCACCATTAATGCTGAACAATATATACAGGTTTTGGAGCAATATATGCTGCCATCCAGACAACGTCTTTTTCATGGAAGGCCTTCCTTATTTCAGCAAGACAATGCCAAACCACATATTACCACACCATGGCTCCATAGTAAGTGTCTGGGTGCTAAATTGGCCTGCCTGCAGTCCAGACCTGTCACCCATTGAAAACATTTAGCGCATTATGAAACGAAAAATACGACAAAGGAGAGCCCAAACTGTTGAGCAGTTGAATTCCTATATCAAGCAAGAATGTGAAAACATTTCACTTTCAAAACTACATCAATTGGCCTCCTCAGTTCCCAAACACTAATAGAGTATTGTTAAAAGACGACGTGATTGGCACATCATTGCATTCGGTTTTTACTTGAATTTTATGCAGCGACCCAACTTTTTTGGAAAAGGGGTTGTACCTTTGCAGGGACATCTGGTTCCCACAAGTATGAGGATCTCTCTCACTCACACGCACGCACGCACGCGGTCAGAACCTGTGCAGTTTCCAATTGTCAGGGAAGTAGTGCGCTGTAACTGAGAAGTGGTTGTGGTTACTTAAAGTTTTAATTTTTACACACCATTGCATACATTGGTACATTTGACATGATGCTGGTATAGTTCCAAAAACATCAAAACAACAATCTGTATGAGTTAGGTAACTAGCAAGATGATGATGGTTGCATTTGGACCCGGTCCATTCAAGCAATGCAAACTGAGCTTAGGCTTCTATAGTTAGCATAGTTTGCTTTTGCTTAGGGTTAGCATGTTTAGTTAATCTATTTTAGTTTGAAGTATGAGTTTTATCCAGGGCATTACCTCATGAGAATGTTTAAATTCATTCTGGCCTGCAAAGTACATACAGCAAGCACGAGGTTTACCTTTCTGGTGTAGCAGGCAAAAACAGTTGCACTGATGTAATGTTCACAGACTGATGCAATCTTGGTGTAGCTGCTAGTTTGGTTTGAATCTCTTGGCACATTCACAAAGTCTAAGCACAAGAACCATTCTCCATTCAAAATGTGTATAATTTTTTGAGTAGTTTTTTTTTTTTTAGTGGTGAGTAATGTCAGAGGTCACCCCGTGGGAAAGATCTGCGTCCAGTAATCCTACATACTGTTTCTAGAAATTACGAGTTTCTAACCGGAGTGAATGGAGTGCTGACCATAACATCTCAGGAAAGCCATAAAAACCAGGCTCATCTGTCTACTTCTCTACGGCTATGGGGAGACAATTATCGGTTATGACTGTCAAATGATCCAATATGTTGTGCCAAACAAGCATATATCTAGTAATTGGCAGCCAAGTGAACACTCTTTGCAGGTTGAAATATCTCCAGGCTGTCCTGATTTAACGTTAGTTTGGTTCAAAATAAAGCACTGTCGCTATGTGACTTAGCTATCCACCAAAAGCCAGCTAGTATTGCATGACAATATTTTTAGACAGTCGAACCACACATAGAACTAGATACACATCGTTGGTAGAACAGCTTGCAGATTGTTCAAGGCCCCCAAAATAGTTACTAATTTGATCCTAACCGTTTGGCTACAATAGCTAGAAAACTAGGATAGCTCTACTTGAGGCCTTGTTCGCGAACAGTTTAAATAGCCAGTTTGCTGAAACAGACGCTGGACCCCTAAATGTTGCTAGCTGGACTAGCTAATGTTTCGTTAGCTAAAGTTAGCGTACCTACCTTCTCTGTATTTTCTTCGCAGTTTTCTATGGACGTTCTTAACGACACCAGACAGTTTTTCCTGCTCCTTCTTTTTGCACCGCGTTTCCTTCGGTATAAGAACATAAAACGGCTCCTGTTCGGGTTCTGTCTCTCCGGTCTCAGCATTGTTCACCGGGTCCATAGTCTTTTGCGCCGCTAGTCTTTCTCACGTCTATCTTCGTCGCACCCGGTCCACAAACCAACAACGCGCGGTCTGATTGGTTCCCTACGAAAGACACGCTTTCCCAAAGCTGACAGCTGCATGACCAACCAGAGTTGAAAACAGAAATGACTTCTTCCTGTGGGGCCAATAGTCGTTTCAAAACTTTTATTTCGGACGTTAAATTCTGTTCCAATTCTTTGTTTATGTGTTTTTCGGAGAGCACGAAAACATGGACGTTAATTAAATACATCTTATGGACATTGAAAATATTTTTTTCGGACTTTGAATTTACTACTGACGTTCAAAATATATACTGTTTGGAACTGCACATTCTCACTGAAGTATGCAGTATACCACATTATATGCAATAATACAGTGGGGCAAAAAAGTATTTAGTCAGCTACCAATTGTGCAAGTTCTCCCACTTAAAAAGATGAGAGAGGTCTGTAATTTTCATCATAGGTACACTTAACTATGAGAGACAAAATGAGAAAAAAAATCCAGAGAATCACATTGTAGGATTTTTAATGAATTTATTGGTAAATTCCTCAGTAAAATAAGTATTTGGTCACCTACAAACAAGCAAGATTTCTTGCTCTCACAGACCTGTAACAACTTCTTTAAGAGGCTGCTCTGTCTTCCACATGTTACCTGTATTAATGGCACCTGTTTGAACTTGTTATCAGTATAAAAGACACCTGTCCACAACCTCAAACAGTCACACTCCAAACTCCACTATGGCCAAGACCAAAGAACTGTCAAAGGACACCAGAAACAAAATTGTAGACCTGCACCAGGCTGGGAAGACTGAATCTGCAATAGGTAAGCAGCTTGGTGTGAAGAAATCAACTGTGGGAGCAATTATAAGAAAATGGAAGACATACAAGACCACTGATAATCTCCCTCGATCCGGGGCTCCACGCAAGATCTCACCCTGTGGGGTCAAAATGATCA